>CAIGRQ010194976.1:0-10484 GCA_903798375.1 Fraxinus sp. D2006-0159
ACTTGGCCAATAGTTGAATGATTTTTTCGGCACTCGAGAGAGGAAAATTTAAGCGTGATCTAAGAACAACATAACCTAAGTTTCGTATATTTCGAGAGAAATTAAATACGGATATTTGAGGCTTGTTTTGAATTAAGAACAACGTACCTTATAATTTCTAAATGTTTAATTCGGAATAGAGATATTGGAATTAAATTGTAGAAATATGTTCTATTTGGCACTCGAGAGAGGGAATAGAATTGAATTAGGGTTCTTGCCTATAAATTAAGAAAAATCTGATTGAGTTGACATATTATAAGTTGAAAAACATTGTTGATAGTGTGATGAAATCATTCTCTAGGCTTTCATAATTTGATAACTTCTTTGAATTTTGTTTCCGTTTACTTGCAAATTATAGTTTGTCACCATTGATAAAAAAAAAAAAAAATCACAACGTGATTCCATTACTTGCAAATTTTAGTTGATCGCTATTAGCACAAAAATCACAACTTTATTCAAAAAAACTGATTGTCTAAATAAAGTAGAATTTACACAATTATAGTATTCATTGGAAATCAAACTTCAATTCATGTGAGTTCGACATTCTTTATTTCATCACTGTATTACAAAACTTGACACCGTACACTTGCAGTATGATTTACGTTATAGAAAACGCGTAAAACTCCAACAATTTTGTTCTCCCTAGTATTGCCGAACTTAGGAAAAAATAGCTTTTATCTTGAAAATAACTGACAAGATTGTTGCTGACCTTTATGAAATCAAATAGACAATAGATGACAAGTCTATACGTTGCTTCAACTTCAATCATCATTCCATCCGAAAATTGTGGGATAACAGTACAAAAAAAATAGAATAGAAAAGAAAATGAGTATAAAAACATAAAAAATGATACATTCCCTGATTAGTCATGAACTTTACGTAAGGTTTTCAGGGGATCATTGAATTACAAATGTTTGTCGTTAGTGACTGAACTTTACAAATGTATTCGCATCTATCATTGAGAATTTCAAAAATTTCATTGTTAGTCACTGAATTTTACAAAATTTAATTTCATCCTTTACTCAGTGACTAATGAGAAAATTTTTATAAAGTTCAGTGACTAACAGAAAAACTTTTGAAGTTCAGTATCTCCTAAAATTTTTATGTGAAGTTCAGTAACAAACTAGGTAATTAAACCATAAGATTGATAGAGACAAGATATAAATTATTAATTACTCAACCTTATCCCACCCCTTAATTAATAGCTGATTCATCAATTGTGTGTAACGTCATAATTGTTATTAACGTGGTACAGTCCAAACAATAGGCAACAAGAGGAAAGCTACACAAAGAGTTTGAAATGTTCTTGCTCTTTCATTTATTTACTTATTCAAATAAATTAAAGCCCTCCTGTATAAATTAAATGCACACGAACAAGACTGCTTAAATCTACTTAACAACTAATACGTAATGATGTACGACCAATGAATACTCGAGCTGCTCATGTGTACAAGTAATGTGTATAAGGTGCACACTCGTGGTGCTTGCCTCCCTCTATTTTCCGACTTTCCTTCCACGAAAGGGCAACACGGGAATACTTTGTTCATTCCTAAAGAAATTGTCGGGATCGACCGCGGTCTTAACTTTTACCAGTCTGCCAAAATTACCCTTGAAATACTTCACTCCATAAACCATGCCTTGGTTATAACTGTGTCTACTGTTATCCGTGGTGCCAATGTCCAAGTCCCTGTAATTGAGGTATGCTTCTCTTGGATCCTTTGATACAAAAGGAGCCATGTATCTGTACATTTCTCGTGTCTGTTCAATGTAAGTCTGAGCTGCTTCTTCTCCTTCGTCGTCCCAGTTAACGGAATATTGAATCTTGAAAATGTTCCCGGCCCGGTGAGGGAATGGAGTTTCGGACTCCGGAATTTCACTCATTCTTCCGCCGTAGGGATTGAACACTAGCCCAACCTTCCCCACTTCGACGATTTTTTGGAACAAAGATTCCATGCCGTTCTTGGAAATCGGTGTCTTTAGGTAGTCAGATTTCCTCTTCAAGAAGTTGACAGAGTTGGGAGCTCGACTCAGCAAAACTTGAGGCTTTGTAGAGTTGCCCAAACTAGCCCAAAAGAGAAGTGAATAAATCCAAGACATTTCCTTGAAATTGCCCTTCTTTAATCCCAATTCGGGTAACTCAGAATCTGTTATCGACGTTAGTCGACTGGCATCACCAAGGAACAATCCAGTAAACGTAGCTCGAACAGAACTGTTTTTGTTCCTCGTAATAGGTTGTAACATAGCCCTTATGAACAAATTATTGTCGATTTTGTCTGCAATATTTTGATATTGATAAACCGCTTCAAGTGCATTGATCTTCTCAATTCGAAACACCGTAACAACTTCTGGTACAGGGACTAGCTTGATTTTGTAGGCCAAAATCACACCAAAACTAGCACCACCGCCACCTCTAATAGCCCAAAAAAGATCCTCCCCCATTGACTTCCTGTCCAAAACTCTGCCGGTAGCATCGACGATCTTCGCATCTATCAAATGATCGACTGTTAGGCCGTGTTTACGCAACATGTTTCCATAACCTCCGCCACTTATGTGGCCGCCTACGCCCACAGTCGGGCAAACCCCGCCTGGGAATCCATGGACTTTGCTTTTTTCCCAAATTCTATAATACAGTTCCCCAAGCATGGCACCGGATCCTACCCATGCAGTCTCGGTCTCTATGTCGACTTTGATCGACCGGAAATTAAACACGTCGAGAATGATAAACTCGACATTGGAAACATAAGAAATGCCCTCAAAATCATGGCCGCCACTGCGGATTTTGAGTTGAATTCCGAGTTTCTTAGCACACAAAACAGTTGCACTAATATGGAATTCCTCGAAAGGGGTCACGATTATGCTCGGTTTTGGGGTTGTGGAAACGTTGAACCTGCGGTTTCTAATGTAGGATTCAAGAACAGTTGTGAAGGAGGGACTAGTGCGATTGTATACAATTTTTGAAATTTGGTCATTTGAGACATTGTTTTGTGCAAAACATAGAGAAAAGTTGTCGTAGACAGAATCTGAATTTGATTGTGCAGAAGAAAATGAGTTAAAGGAAGAAAGGATAAGGAGAAGTAGAAGGACCATGGCAAATGGTTATAAATTCTCTCTGTTTATGCAAAAAGGTATAGGGTGTTTATATGAGGAATTATGTCCATGTCTACAATTATTTGAAAATTCATTTTTTTCTGAATTCATTTAAATCATACTTTTTTTAATAAAATAATTTTAAACTTAAATTTAACTTTTTTTTCCCCACTTTTCAATCATATAATTAAAAAAAAAAAAAACCATTATTACAAAATCAATTTTTACAAAAAATGGGACTCAAACAAACCTTATATTAGCTATTAATTCCCATTATTTTCAAAATACATTTTTCTCTATTTTATTTTCAAATTTAACTTATTTTTTAAGTACGCATTTTCCATTTAATATTCCAAAATGTATGTTGTATAAAAACAAAATGGGGCTCAAACACATCTACAATAGCAGCATGTGTACTAATAGCAGAAGAACGAAAAAGTGTGAAGACCATTTTTGGTTCTGATAAAAATCAATTTTTTAGTAAAATTTTGATAAAAGTTAATAAAATATATGATTAAAAAAATATGAATCATATAAAATATAAGGTTGAAGTAAATATAATCGTAGTTTCCTTGGCATTGGTATGTTCACTTGACTTGGTCGTGGGTTGGATATATCGTCATCTTGTTATCTTGTCATTTGTCGTAAACGTGATTTTTTAGAATTTAATAGAATTATGTTTTTGCATATTTCTCTAAAAACTATAAAACTAATGGACATTTGGATTGGACGGCATATTTTTGGAAATAGCAATTGAGATCCTCGACCTTTAGCATTAGTTACATTTTAGTCTTCGAGTCTTAAAAATAGGCATTTGAATGTCTGAACTTTTCATTTTAAGTAGCACTTAGGTAACTAACAAACAATTTTACCTTTATATATAATTAATGACTCATAAATTAATCAAAAATAAATATTACCTTTAAATAAGAAAATCTTTAAATAACTAACAATCACTTAAAAGAAAGAAAGAAAGAAAACGATGGGTTTTGCATATGATTGATTTAACAAACAAACTTGTTATCGAATTTGTAAATTGGATTGGATATAAATTGCTGAGTTATTACAAGTATAAATTAATTAATTCATGATTTTAAATAAAATTATGGCCTATTAATAAATGTAAGGATAAAATTGTCAATTGGGGACTCAAGTGTTTGGAAAATAAAATGATGAGCAACATGAATGTGCTAAACCTTTTGTTCATTTTAGAGCCCATTTGAGCCCCATTTTTTTGCCCCAAACACATTGTGGAACAGTATCTTGATGGAGAAAGTGTAGTTAAAAAATAAGAAATTTTTTTGAACTTGTGTGTAATATTATTTTATGGAAGAATGTGTTATTGAAAATAAGAGAGAAAAATGTATTTTGAAAATAATGGGATCAAACTAGGGGCTTAGTACTTTATTAATAATCTTTTAAATGGGCATATAAATCCTCAAACTTTCCTTTTAATATCACTTAGGTCCTTAACAAACAATTTTACCCCTATTTTTAGTTAACAAGTTTGAAATTTATTTAAAAGACAATCTACATAATAATAATTGTTGACCGTGAAAAATAAGCCGATAGATGCCAAGTCCACTTTTGCTACGTCAAGCAAGTTTCGGTGCGTTTTTACTAGTGAGACTCTGAGACAGTGAGAAACGATGGCTTGAACGCGAGAGATGCTCTAGGGCAAGAGATAAAAAGTGTTTGAGCTCTGACGGGCTGCAACGAGGATGGTCGCGCTAACAATTATCACCGATCGAAAACAAACTCTTCAACTAAAAACTCAATAAGAATATGTGGAAGGATATAAGACATGCACTCATAATTATCAGATCACACGTTGAGATTTATATCTATTAGAAACATGTTAGAATAGAAGATGATCACTTAAGTGTTCGTATGTATTATTTGTTCATTTCAACGATCAATAAGAAAAGACTTCAACTTTCAGATTTCTCCTTCTAAGTCACAAAGAGAACATATTTATACTGCATTGGTCAACGTGATGTCCGTTAGATTAGAACCACGTAACTTCATTTTCTTAACTGAGGCTTCGCATCACTATCTATTCACACAATTAACATAATAATAAGTGGTCAGCCGCCCTATATAATAGGCTGACATACTTGACATTCTTTATTACTAGCGTTACATCAATCATTTCAAAGAGATCTTCAAACGTGCTATAAAAGACAGCATCGCCGTTATGAGCTTCACGTGGTTCGAGACGCTCAAAAGGTCTTTATGTTGGTCCTCTGAATGGAGAGCTTTAGCATCTTTCTTTATTTCCTTAGGTAGCATTTCAACCCAAGTTATGCTACCTCGTCCGTTGAGGGAGTGCCTCGATACAAACTTCAGTAGATCCCTTAATTCTGTGCTTTGACCACTTGTGTCCTTGCTAGCTTTTCTGTTGACTTTTTTGTCCACGTGGATTGCTACGTGGCACATTGATTTTGAGCCTCAGTGGAAAGGTATAATAATAGTCCCCAAAGTATAGGTATGATTATTTATGTAATGCATGGACTTGATTGTACGTAAAAATCTCAGTAGGAAGGTGATTATTCACCACACCACTATAATGTATATGAGCTGTGTAGACCCTATATTGTGTTGCCGAAGTTATCTACTTAAAGGGATTTCACCTTCTAAAATGATTGAGGAAAGAATCGCCAAAGTAGGGTAACTTCGAGATTGCATTGTCCGAAGTGTGTTGACACGCCCGAAGCTATATCTGAATTGGTTGGAGAGGAGTATGTCTGACTCTTATAGTGCTTCGGAATTGATAACTATGAGGAGTCTGGACTTTGGTGTGATTTGAGGAACACGAGGCGTCCTAATTATTGCACTATAATGATTTGCTGTTGTGGCCCGTTTTCGAGAAAAAAGACAATTGAGGCGATTCGACTTCCCACGCATGCTACTGTCACTCCATTTAAAGCGTAATGATGGCTATCTCCTTCACGTTTTGCGAATTTTAGTCTCATGAGTTGCGTAACGCAGATGCCCTGATCTGAGTCGTAGAAGACGATGAGGCGGACGTATTTGGATGGCTCAGATTTAATCTCCAAGTGAATGGTCATATAACCCCGATCAACATCCAACGGCTTGGATTTAAGAGCTTCTACCTATAAAAGGCACACATCCTTGGTAAGAATCTCTTTGCTTTTTCACGATTTCAGCCTTATATTTCTTTTAACAAACTTCCAATTTTCTCCAAGTTTTTTCAAGAATCTTCGAGTTCTTCTTAGTTCTAAAGTTTGTTTTCTTTTTTTTCTTGCTTTTCTCACCATCTTTGTTACTTTCCGACGGTTCTTCCTACCACACCTTAATAAAAAAACCTCGTAAATATTTTTTGTAAACTTTTTATCTTTGAAAATATCTTTAGTCAATGGCCTCTTCTACTTCAGCTGGGGAGAAAATGGATTTAAGTGAATTGACCAGTGAGATGGGAGTTGAAATCACAAATACTTCCGACCTTGTTATGGTCATAGATGTTGGGCATAGTATGCTTCCATTTGGAGAGTAGGAGGAACACTGACATAGAGTGGCGATAGCCAAAATCCCTTCACCTGTAGATCCAACCCACTTAGTAAATCTTAGGGAAAAATATAGGATCCCTTATGACATAGAACTTCTTTCCCCTACTCTTGATGAGCGAGCCTGCTATCCTAGGACAGGCTGTGTTGCCATCAGTGAGTTTCTTTTAAAGGTCGGGGCTTCGCCTGCCCATTCATTCCTTTTTTCGGTGCCATTAGTGAGTTTCTTTTAAAGGTCGGGGCTTCGCCTGCCCATTCATTCCTTTTTTTCGGGCTGTACTTAGCCTGTACGAGCTAGCCCCCACCCAGCTTGTCCCTAATGCCTAGGCCCAATTGGTGGGGACATATTTCCTTTCGAAGGAGACCTCCCTAGGTGAGGACATGCCCCTTCATGTTTTTCAATCAGTTTTCTAGCACCGGGTCTTAGGTAAAGGAGATTCTAGGGGTGGTATTCATTGTATCCATGGGGGTCACACTCCCCACTTGTTTTGGACCTGCCTTCCTCCATCAAAGAATGTAAGGAAAAGTGGTTTTGGGTCCTGGGAAAGTGGCAGGAGTGTGATGGAGACATTGTTCCCTACGTCAGAGTTATAAACTCTTACTCCAAAGCCAGTGAGTGTCATTTTCGTCTTTTCTTTTCTTTGACTGACTGGACCTGATACTTAACGTTTCATTGCTATCTTGTAGGGTCAGTTGAGCTCTTCGACTTCTCTAAGAGTGACTGGGACACTCTTGCTCATATATACCGCCGATCCCCTTATTGTGAGACTTTGAACAACTGATCAAGGGGATTTTTCGAAGAATTTTGTCTAATGGCCAGAGAGGTATAACATTTATTCTTTTGCAGTTGGCCTCTAATTTATTTACCGATTTTCGTCATTTGGTTAATTTTGACCTTGTTGTTTCACCTTTGTAGAAAATTTTGAGAAGATGAGGCATCCTACCCCGGACATGACCATAATTCTCACGCCACCTCCATTTTAGGTCATAAGGGCATGAAGCCCTCATATGCTGGAGCATAGAAGGTGAGGGATAAAATAAAGAGGGTCAGCAGGAAGGCTGACACTCAGGAGGAGAGCTAGCTTCCTCGAGTGGACAAGGGAAAAATGGTGGTTGTGAAGGAGCCTGGGGAAAAGTAAAGGTTCTCTGCTACTGGAGTAGGCTACTCCAATGACATTCATCCGTCTCGTTCCAGCATCCCCTTAGGAAGAAATTGATGGCAGCTTCAATTGCTGTAGCCTCTGAGGACAGAAGAGGCCACTTGTCGTGGAGTCCCAGAGGCAGGAACCTTCAAAAAAGGCTAAGTCTACCAGTGACTCCATAGCTTGGAGGCTCCTTCGTGAAAGAGGCTAGTCGTTGAGACTAGAAGCGAAGAGCTAGTTCCTAAAAGTCTATCTTTACTTCCTCCAGATGTATAAACTTCTACAACCGCTTTTCATAAGTACTAGACAGAGAGGTGGCAAGAATTTGTGGAGACCAATGAAAGCTATGGACATCTTCTCTACAATGGTAAGCTAAGTAGGCAGGGCCTTTGGTGTAGACAAAGAGGCTGAAGCCCTTTTTAAAAACCTTCAATCAAAAAATAGAAAATTTTCCAATAAAGCCTCTCAAGCTCATGAGGCTGCCAGAAAAGCCCCGGCCGAGACAGAGGCGTTGAAGAAGGAAAAAACGGAGGAGTCTGTAAAACTCGCTTCTGCCTTAGCAGAAATTGAGAATTTGAAGAAAGAGGTTAAGCTATCCCAAAGAGAGATGGCCTCCTTAATGAATTGAGTGGAGACTTTGACGCCCATCAGAAGCTGGGAATTGAGGCTTTGAAGAAGGCCAATAAAGAAAACTCCTTGTTGAAGGGGCAAGTGGGGGAGTTGAATTCCAAGGTGGTCGGTTTAACTGAAGAAGTGGAAACTGCAGGCAGGAGGCCCATTCTACTAGTAGCGATGCTAAGAAACGGTTCTTCACCAACTTCCATTTGACGGAGGCATACCAAAGTTTTGCTAAGTATTGGCGGAAGTATGCCTATACTGATGTTACGGAATGTTTAGAGGTCAACATTCAAGGCATCGACACTTCTGACTTTATTTATAATTTACACAAGTATATGTAGTTCGCTTGTCTTTTATCCTTTTCCTAAGCATGGGGTTGGGTGGTTTGCCCATGCTGAGGCTTCCCTAATAGCTTTAGCTGTTAAAGGCACGTGCCACACTTAACGATTGTAGATGTGGTCGTTTTTGGGATCCAGCTCCTTGTTGAAGTGCCCACATGTCTCTCAAAAGTGATGGATATGAAGAGGCTTTCCCTTTGACTTTTGTCAATAAGAAGTGCTTTATAATTCTTTAATGAACTTGCTTTAGAACAATTTTACCTTACCAATACTAGCGACTTTCCTGATTATGAGGTTAAGCGGTTCGCCCATATTCAGGTTTCCTTGACAACTTTTATTGTTAAAGTCATGTGCCACACTTTGCAAGTTCAGAGGTGATCCATCATGGGATCTATCTCTTCGTCAAAGTGCCTATGCGTCTCTTCATAGGGACGATTCATCTATGAAGAGGTTTCCCCTTTGACTTTTGTCAATTGGGGCTATTTTATTACTTCTAACTTGTATAAATTTAATTTTTAAATTGCAAACTTTATTTCCTGAACATGGGGTTGAGCTATTCGCCCATGCTGAGACTTCCTTATCAATTTTTATTTTTAAGGGCATGTGTAGCACTTTGTGAGTAGGAGGTGGTCTCTTTTGGGATCTAGCTCTTCGACGAGGTGCTCATGTTTTTCTGCATAATGATGGCTTTCCTATGCAGAACCTTTTTCCTAGGGCTTTTGCCTCTTTGGGTGTATTCTTTATATATGAACATATTTAATAAGACATGCTTTTATTGAATCATAAACTGTGCATACATGACATTTACACCGTTACTAATAGTATTTTGGTAGATGTTCTATATTCCAGGGATGACGCTGTCCCTTTCCATCCATGCTCTCAATTTGTAGGTTACTGGTCGAACCTCTTCCCCGATGCGGCATGGGCCTTCCCAATTGGGTCCAAGGGTTCTGATCCATGTTCTTTAGAAGACAGAAATACCCTACGAAGCACCATCCCATTCAAATGAAACGATCTCTTCTTTACTTTCGCATTATAATATCTTTTCATTTTCGGTTGATAAATGGTCAACTTTGTTTAGGAGTCATCCCTTCTTTCTTCAAGAAGGTCAAGTTCGAATCTTCGTATCTTACCATTAGATATTTCATTGAAATGGATTCGATGATGGGATGGTAGCACTATTTCTACTGGGCTTATAGCCTCATCTCCATAAGCCATAGAAAATGGAGTTTCTCTGGTGGCAGTTTTACTTGTAGCCTTGATGGCCTAAAGGACTTGAGGTAGTTTGTCAACCCATTCTCCTTTGGAGGCATCTAACTTCCTTTTCAATGTGTACATTATTGTTTTGTTGACAGCTTCAACTTGCCTATTTGCTCGAGGATGATGTGGGGAGGAAAAGTTCTTCTTAATACCTCATTCAATTGTCGACTATTGTCCAAAACAATTGAATAAGGGATCCCAAACCTGTAAATGATGTTTTTCCACAATAATTTGGAAGTGTTGGCCCCAATAATTTTGGTAAGTGGTTTGGCCTCCACCCATTTGGTGAAATAATCAATGACGACAATTGCAAATCTCGAATTTCCTCTTCCTCTAGGAAGAGGTCATATGAGGTCAATCCCTCATTTAGAAAATGGCCAGGGGCTGGAGAGGACATTTAGTTCTTAGGAGGTTTTGGTGGGTGTCGATTCCAATAAATAATAAATGTTTGCTTTCTTAAAATATAAATTGTA
>CAIGRQ010194982.1:0-10918 GCA_903798375.1 Fraxinus sp. D2006-0159
GCCAAACCGGGTCACATTCATTTACTTGTATTTAGGCCAACTATTGGGGCTTCATCATTGGGCCAGAATAAAGATGTTAAGCATAATTTTTAACATTGGTGATGAAGGTCATTGGAGTTCGCTACAAGGGTAAATCTTAAATTATTATTATTATTTATTTTTTTATTTTTTGTGGAGATTCAACAATGAAATTCTATTGTCTTTAGGGAGTTTAAAGATATAATCTTTAAATAGTATTTACTATTTAGTCTCAAAGAATAGCATTTAGTCTCAAATAATTTTTTATTTTTTTGAAAATTTAAGCCTAAAACCAACAACAATAACATAATAATTTGAACTTTTACAATTTGTATATTGATGTTTTTGTAGCTTTTTGCCTTGTTGTAATTGATTTTTCACTTATTTTTTTCTTTTCAAGATCTCAACCACCGGTCAATTAATTTATTCTTTGAGTGAAAATTATATTTGAATGAGATTGTAATCGAACTCAATTACTCTATTCTCTCGAATCAACTTCTAAGTGATTAGCTTACAATTCCATAGATATTAGATACTAAGCTTCTGTTTGGTACACACTAAAATATTCATTTTCATTATTTTATTCATTTTCAACCATGCATTTTTCAATAAAATGATATTTTCCATCACATCAATAACTTTTCCTTCTTTTTCAACCACACATTCTCCATCAACCCACTATTCCAAAATAATGTGACCCAAACACACCCTAAATTAATTATTAATGTCAAAGAATATGATATATAAATATTATAAGGGATATGCTACAAGTACATAAGGGGGTGTCATAATGGTGTCCATAAAGTAAGTTATGGCTCATAAAGTTAGTGTCAATCTAAATCATTCGTTGTTGCTCGATTGTCTTTATAAACAGTTATGAGTTAAGTATTATTTATATATTATTACGAAGATTACATGAACATAAAACTCTTCAAAATAACTTATCCTTTTCCCATCAGAATCTTTTCACTTCAAAATTGATCATTTAATCCCAAAAGTTTTGCTATCTATTTAAATTTTTTAACCTCGTTCAACTCTTTAGTCACCGATCTTTTACATTTTTCACTATTGCTCAAGTTTTCTTAAATTGGATGGCATATCAATACCTTAGGCTCATTTGACGTGATTTTTGAAAAGTTTAAGGTTCCGTTCGGTAGAGATTAAAATCGGATTAAAATTGAAAAATTAGTCGTTATTGTTGACTTTATTAGACGAGTGAGATCCAATAACAGCTATATTTTCAATTTTAATTGGATTTTAATCTCTACCGAACAAACACTAAATCTGATTCTAACTCTAAAAAGCTATTTTTTAATATGTTTATATAAAGTGTTAATATTTTGTAATTTATCCATATTTTAGTAAATAAATTTCTATTGACATTTTAAAAACCAAATAAAAGCAAAAAGCCGTTCCACATGCGACACATGCGATGCACGTGCGAGTTTTGTTTTTTTGTTTTTTTTTTTAATTAATATATAACAACTAGATAGTAACACTCATAATCCACAAAAGATGTTGACAATGGTAACGAAATCAACGGCTCTGATTATTCTTCGAAGTCAAAAATTCTGTAGATTTAGATTACTAATTGTGGGCCCTCACAAGTGGGCCATACTGCTTAGATTTATTTACCTAATTAATCCTGATAAAGCATGTAAAGATTTGAAAAGGATTTGTTGAGTCATACTTTAATGAAAAAGTTTATGCTTCAAATCAAAGGCTTTGTTCCTCCCCTTTATTTTTAATAATGACAATTAAGAAAGGCACATTTATTTACAATCATGAATTGACTAAATTGCCCTTGATAACCGTTGGAGCAAATAATTTAAATTTATTGGCTTTAGTAAAAAAGTCAACAATTGAGAGAATCTGCACAATTTTTTCAGTGAATACTGATGATAGCCTTGCATTAATAAACGGAACGTTAGATCTTCTCTGAAAAATTGAGACTTGTCGAATTAAATTTAGGGTGTGTTTGGTATAGATTTCAATCCAATTAAAATTAAAAATATAATCGTTATCGGGTCCCACTCGTCTAATAAAAGTCAATAATAACAACTAATTTTTCAATTTTAATCCGATTTTAATCTCTACCGAACATGCCCTTAACAAAAGAACACGAATAGATATTTTTATTTGGAACCTTTCCACTGAGTTGGAATCGACGCTCGATTTGATTTAGTTATTGTTCTTAAGATTGAGAACATAACAATTTTGTTCGATTCTCGTTTATCGATACATAACCAAAATTTAATTTGCTGCGAACATTATTTTCTTATAATCTCGAGAGCTAAATTAACGTCGAACTACTTCACATTTATATTAATTAATAGATATTCAATAAATAACAACTTTGCCGCTTGAGAAATAGAAGTATGAAAGTGAAACAAGAAAATTTACAACTTTTTCATAAAACAGATTTCGATAAAAAGTTAATGAAACGTGGGGTTGAAAAGTTATAAATTTCATAAAATATCTGATTAAAATTAATTGTTATAAAAACGAGGGATATTGAAAGTGCCAAAACCATGTACTACCATGGTTCTTACACTATGCATGGAAAAATCTTGTTCTAAGGGCGTGTTTGGTAGAGATTAAAATCAGATTTAAATTGAAAAATTAGTCGTTATTGTTGACTTTTATTAGACGTGTGAGACCCAATAACGACTATATTTTCAATTTTAGTCCCCGTTTGGTGTACATTATTTTCAAAATAATACATTTTTTTGGTTGATTTGATGGTAAATATGTGATTGAAAAAGAAGGAAAAGTTATTGATGTGATGGAAAATATTATTTTATTGGAGAATGTGTGGTTGAAAATGAGTAGAAGAATGAGAATGAAAAAAAGAATGTGGCCCAAACAGGAGCTTAATTGGATTTTAAGTACGACCGAACACGCTTAATTTTTTTTTATCAATCATGCTTGATATACATCACGATTTAAACTATTGTTTACATTTTATATCATTGAACAGTTTAAAAAGAACACTTTTATTTCACCTCACTTATTTGTTGACAACAATGGTAATATCAACAATGACGTAAATAAAAGAGTGTACAAATGACATAATATATGGTTTGATTTAATTTTGATTGGGACTCGAGTGAACAGGATCGTGCTAACCTCACCTTACAATTTTTTTTTTTTAAATATATTTAAAAAGAATTGATTGGACCATGAAATGAACTGGTCCATGCGCTCCCCTAATAGATAATGAAAGAGACCTAAGACATTTGATTATTGGTAGTAAAGATGTCTCTAAATTTGAAAGAGTAATGCTATTCATCCTCACTAAAATTACAAACACAGTTTAAGTGACGTTAATGTGGAATTTAATTTCACCTTTTATTCAACCTATCATTTAGAACCACCTAAACTGTGTTCGAAACCCCACTAGGGATGAATAACATTTAAGAAGTTTGGAAAATAAGTTCATAAATTTAGATGTTGGGATCACCAATGTGGCATTAAATGATAAGTGAAATTAAATAAGTTCTTTAATTTCACCTTTCATTCTATCTACTTTAGAGCCACTTAGACCGTGTTTGAAATCCCACGGAGGATGAATAACATTTAAGAAGTTTGGAAAATAAGTTGGGATCACCAATAGACCACTTATTTTTTACAAATTCATTAATCGAACAAATTTGCTTATTTTTGAAACCATTAATGGCATAAATGCTTTTGACTATCTTCTCGATTTGTGCAAGGAAGAATTTCGAAATAACCTATTTTATTGATGAGTTTCCAATTAATGCAAAATTTAAATACATAAATATTCTCATAATTCTTGATAAACAACATATCAACATAATAGACGTATGTACAAAACTTTATGTGTTAGCCTTCTCTATTGTGTTATAATTAAAATTCGAGATAATTTTTACGCTACGACTCAAAATTTATTACATAGCGATCAACTCAAAACTAACAACATTGTGTCATCTTTGAACATTTTTCCTAATAATTTATACTCAGTTTCTTTATTGATAAATTTAAAAATGCGTAACGTTTTTCAACCACAAATGTAGGAAAATATGTAGATATTTGGTAAGAACTCGACTTTACTACGAATTTCTATAATCTCACTATCATATTGCATAAATTTTCCATCAAAAATTTCAATTACGGTAATACAATAACAAAAATTTCATTAACACGATATCTTATTTCACGATATAGATTATAGACAATCTCGAAGCAAAACAAACCTATTGTTTTCTAATGCACATTCAATGCCAACAGCCAACCACATTTGAGTGTCAAAACAGTGCATATCTTGAAGGCTCAATTGTCAAATTTCATACATTTGCTTTCACAAATACAAATTCTCAATTTTGGATTCCCTCTTGAGACCTATCTATATGATAAATATTTTTGGCTTTTCAATTTCTCCATAAATATTTTTTCGCAGGCAGGTTAAATGGTGTATCTATCCGTACATCTCATATTTGCCTTCACTTTACTGCTATTTTTCTCTCTCTAAATTGCAAGACAAGTCTTCTTTCCAGCTTTTTTGAGGTCCCTCTTTCACGTTCACAGAACCCCACAAAAGCAATTAACCCACCATTACCAAAGCTTTTATGAAGAAAAAAAAACCAGCCTTTCAAAAAATAAAAATACGTATTTGTTCTCGTGAAGATTAGATTTTTGTCTGGCTTTGTTTGAGTAAATTCTTTAAATATTAGCACTAAAATTATTATTATTTTCTTGAGTTCTTTTGGCCCACTGCAGGCCACACCTTCTACTTGTAAACTACTCCTCTTGAGCTGCTTAACTTTTTGGTTGGCTATTTTTTTTTTTCCCTGGCTTTTGTGGGATTCTTGTATCTCTTCTTGGCATTAGGACCATATCTATGCTCATTTAGGCTCTGATTACACAGAAGACCCTTTCTTTGCTTTATTGATTATCAGGAAAGAAGATCGAGGGGGTTAAGTTCAGATCATTTGCGAAGGTAAAAGCTTTCTTTTGGATTTTGAATCTAGCTGTTTTTCTTTCTTTTGCTAGGATCATAAGTCTTGCATTTCTTGATTTTGTTTCATTTTTTCCATATGATTTATGTTAGGGATTGGATTTAATGATGTAAATTAATGGGTATTTATTATTCTGTTTGATTTATGATTAAATGCTGTAATACATGTCATGGTTCCTGCATCTACAGGGTTTTCTTGAAATATGATTTTAATTATTCGTTAAATGTCCAGAAAATAGGCGTATACGGTCACAGATTTTCTCTAAACTATTTACTGAATGGGTTTTGATGTTTTGTTTTAGTACCCTGTGGTTTTGTTTGTTGAGCTAAGTTTGCTTCAAAATAGTGAAATTTGGTTTTTCTTGGGCAAAATCTATTGGATACAATGGAGAACTATAATCAGAGTTGGTGAAACTTTTATGTATAGCCTGCCATTTGAATTTTTTAAAGGTCAAACTCACATGTGTTTGGAATCCAGGAGTATATGGATTAAATTCAAGTCGGGATCTTAGGGAACAAAACAGAATTATTTCTTCACATCCAATTTGGGGAAGATGTCTTCCGGAAATTTAAATGCTGAATTATCAAAGAAGTATGGGAATGTGAAACTATGGGTTTTGATCTGTATATGTATGGGTGCATTTATAGTTTTGATTCTTGGTATCTTATCAATGTGGGTCATTTTTTGGAGAAAATCTCGGAGAACTTTCAACAAGTACTCCCTTTGCCAAATCCCCAACGTTTCAAAGGACATTCGGGTTGACAGCGTTGGGGAAAAAATTATGCACGATCGCCCTGAAAGTTTAATTTTGAATCTCAATGATAAATCAAGTGATAAGAATTCAGAGAAGATGTTAGTTCATTTGGGTAGGAGCAAATCAAGCGATGTTGATAATAGCAGCCAGTGCAGTTCAATGTATCATCATGAAAGGGCGTGTAGTTCTCAGTCTGGAGAAGAAGGAAGTTCTGGAGCTGCCCGAAAACAATCTTCAATGTCATATGGGTTCGTAATGGCATCTCCTTTAATTGGTTTGCCTGAAACATCTCATCTTGGGTGGGGTCATTGGTTCACACTTAGAGATCTTGAAATTGCAACAAATCGATTCTCAGCAGACAACATTCTAGGGGAAGGTGGTTATGGTGTTGTGTACCAGGGCAGACTGGTTAATGGAACAGATGTAGCAGTTAAGAAGCTTCTTAATAATCTGTGAGTATTCTTCCAACTTTACTTAAAAAAAATTTCTACCATTCTATAGAGCTTGTATGACTGATGTTTATGATCGAATTACGAATTGCCTTGCAGTGGCCAAGCAGAGAAAGAATTTAGGGTTGAAGTAGAGGCCATTGGCCATGTTAGACATAAGAATCTTGTGCGGCTTCTTGGCTATTGCATAGAAGGAGTTCACAGGTTAGTTTAGCATAGATTTGAAGCTGCTTTTCAGGTTACTATGGTGACTTCTTGTAGTTGATGAATGCTCCATTTGTTTTTCTGAGCCGGGTTTCTACTTGCATTTCTGTTAGCTGAGATTTTATGTTTTTTTGCTCGAAGGATGTTGGTATATGAGTATGTCAACAACGGCAACCTGGAGCAGTGGCTTCATGGGGCAATGAGACAGCATGGCACCCTTACATGGGAAGCCCGCATGAAAATTCTGCTTGGAACAGCAAAAGCGTAAGTACATCATTTCCCACAAACTATTTGAACATGCATTTATCTTTCACATCAACCATTAGATTTAATGCAATAATTTACCAAGGCTTTTAACATTCCGTATCAGCCAAGTCGAAGTTTACCATCTTTATATAGTATAATATTGAACTAAACTGAAATTGAACAATTTGACAAACCGTTCAACCACTATTAAGAATTTAACTTCTGTCCTTGGCTTCAATCATTGTGTTATCTCATGTTGGGTTTGCAGGCTTGCTTATCTGCACGAAGCTATTGAACCAAAAGTTGTTCACCGAGACATCAAATCAAGTAATATCTTAATTGATGACGAGTTCAACTCTAAAGTTTCTGATTTTGGATTGGCAAAGCTTTTGGGATCTGGGGAAAGCCATATAACAACAAGAGTGATGGGAACATTTGGGTACGAGTTCTTTTCTGAGTCCAATTCTTACTATTCTCTGTGGTTGTTTGTTATCTGATTCTACAGCAATAAACTGGTGTCTTCTTTAAATTTCAGTTATGTGGCTCCCGAATATGCAAATACTGGCTTGTTGAATGAAAAGAGTGACGTTTACAGTTTTGGTGTTCTGCTGCTTGAAGCTGTTACTGGTAGAGATCCGGTGGACTATGGACGTCCAGCTGTCGAGGTAGTAAATCCTCAGTATATAAGATATATGCTACTGATTACTGAAGTGAGTGTTCGGTAATTAAATGATCCATACTTTTGTTATGGCAGGTAAATCTTGTTGAGTGGCTCAAATTGATGGTAGGGAACAGAAGAGCAGAGGAAGTTGTGGACCCTAACCTTGAAGTTAGGCCCACGACGCGTGCATTGAAACGTGCTCTTCTGGTTGCACTTAGGTGCGTTGATCCTGATTCGCAGAAACGACCCAAAATGAGTCAGGTGGTTCGAATGCTCGAAGCTGATGAATTCCCCTATCGCGAGGTTCAGTTTCATATCTATCTTTGAAATTCTTTCGAGTTGCTAAGTTGCTTTTTTTAAATAAGTTTTTGCTGGCCTATCTTTTTGATTACTGCTTTCTGACAATTTAAAACATTTTAGCCGAACCTTCGCCTAAAGCACATGAAAGGACTAAGAGCAAGTTTGGTAATTATTTTTCAAGCTTATAAACTTGTCAAACATCACTTTATTCCACATGTTTCTAAGGGCCCACGATTTTTATCCACAAATTCCTAGGGCCCAAAACTTATAATTTTACTAGAAGCTTTACCTAACACACTATAACTCCAGTACATAAATGCGTAAAGGACTTATTGTGCTTGGTTTACCAGTGATGTAGAAGTAGTCATTTAACGAGAATGATTACAATGTAACCAATTAGAAACCTAATCCCAAATTCCAAACATTTAGTCTCTGTAAATTGTTTGTAGCCACTTTTAAAATTTCATTTAGCCTTGATATTTCTGTATCTACGAAGGAAAATTTCCTGCTTTATTATGTCTCAATGCTTGTGAATCACCTTGGATGGAACACTCGTGTGACTGATGAAGATACAATAAATTTGTTATGAATATTCCTGTCTATACGTAGTTGAAGCAAAATGATAATCCATTTCAATCCGTACATCAAGGCTGCGGTTTCTGGTCTTTCAAAGGTTCTCTCTTGTTGTGCATAGTTAGGCAAGTATGAAAATTCATCGGTTTGAAAAACAACGGTGCATCACGGACTAGTAGGACACAGAGATCAAAATTAACCTAGTGTAACTATAATAGATATGATTCCATAGATCTTTTTTTGTCCCCTCTAAATTTTATGTAACTCAGGGCTTAATCGAAAAATTTGAGGTAATAACTAGACTACATGATTAACCCCTCAAACTTCGAATTTTTCATTGCTGCAGGATCGGAAGACTAGAAAAAGCAGAACAACTAGCATGGAAATCGAATCAATGGAGGGGGGCTGTGGTTCTTCAGCTGACCAAGAAAGCAGCGGGGTAGGACTGAAATCAGAGAGCCATACATCTGAACCAAAGAATGGATAGGACTGACAGACTAATACCTTGGGTGAATAATTGCTTCTCACCCTCCTATTGCTATTCACATTTTCGAAATCTGTTCTCCTATATGATAGTCGAGTAATTGCGGAAAGGAATAGTCAGTTCTAAATTCTTGAATCATCGGCAGCTCTTTCAAGTGTGTTTGCTGTCGTCTGGGTGTAGTAGGATGAGGTATGGTGCCATAGATATAAACAAGGCGAGGAACCAGAGAGTGTTGTCCGTACAGATTTCATTTGTGGATTAATGGCTCGTCTCGAAAACTTTTATGATCATAATTTTTTTTCCCATCTTTTTTGTACCTCTCACTCCATTATGATCATCATTCCATGATGCTTGCTGATTTGTTATGTTTCTTTCATTTTTTGTGACATATCTTGCAACCCCCGACCCGACCCCTTTTCTCTCTCCCTCTAGTGGATAAAGTAGGCAAGCATGAACGAGGGCCAGGATGTGTGCCTGTGAAGACAAGGACCTGTGTGGTGAATACTTTTTCTGGCTGCTCCTCATGGCACTCTCAGGCAACTTCTGTAAACATGGGAGTGGGAGACGGAGAACCTGGTAGTCCCTACATTGTTTAAATTTAATGTCATTCACCTCTTAGTAGTACTATTTTTGTCGAGTTCTGCCAGGATTCAACAGTCATATGATCATCAACTCTGTCAGTAGGATAGGATAAGATTCTTAATTTAACGACATATCAGAGCCAATAAAGGTCTTACATTCAATTCTCTCATAACGTGGGAGAGAACTGTGAAATGACACCACATTTTTCGCTCATTCATTTAAAGACTATCGACTTGGAGTGTAAAGTTGGTTGAGCTTCTTGATTTCTGTCCAACATAGTCTTTTCATTTGCATGGCCATTTCTTGGTTAAAAATTACGGTTGTGCTAGAATAGCCCATCACCTGTCAAAGATGGTAATACACCTTGCAAATTTTTTTAGTAGATCTAATTTGATTAAATTTGCGACGATAGAAACATGTCAAGCGATCGTTAACTTAGGTAAAAAGACTTCTTTTTCGGGAAAAAAAAAAACTGCCATTTACTAATTTTCGTAAATGTTAGTGAACCGTGTACTTGTCTGTGTACTTTGATAATATATTGAATCACATTATCTAATTTTTTTAAGCTATTAAATACGTAAAAATGATTTACATAACTTATGTTTCTTATTACTTGAACTGTGAAGCTTAGGTTAATTTAACTCGAAAATTAATTTTATGAATTTAAATAAGCAATTATGTTCTCTCTCTTAAAAAAAAAAAAGAAAACTTTTAAATGAGAGTTTAACACAGAGTCGAATGGACATGGGGTGGCGACCGTCTCCACAACATTCAAAAAATCTCTAAAGATATATATAATTTGCACCCTAAAAAATTTTCACCCTCAAACGAGCTGCTTCGTCATTGGTTTAACAAAATATCAAAGCAAATATATGTTATGCATGGTTGAAAATAAAGTTTAATCATTTATGAATGATTTATAATACGGCCAAATGGAGGATTCTTACTTGTTGAACTTTTGATTAAAAAAATGGATCCAATCTTCACATGTGACAACGAGTTGATATGAATAAATTCATTCTTTTTCGAACTTCTTAAACTTTTAGACAATTTGATTTTGCATATAAATGTGCTGCATATGCGCTATTGGAGAGGAGATCGTAAGCGTAAATTGAAGTATATGTATAACATGATGGTGATGGACTTTAAGACATTCGTCATTAATAATCATGATCAACGAAAATTCGTTTAGAACCGATAAGCTTCATATTTGGAATACCACGGCTATCACCCACTTATTTTTTTATTTTATTTTTTGGTCAATGATGATTATCTGAATTTATCGACATTTTTTTTTATAAAGTCAAAGTACTATCGACTAATGTTTCGTCGGTAAATTTAGATGCTGTCACCTATGGCTCATCTGTTGGTGATGGTCTATTTGTTGATGATAGCCGTTGTTCGCATTTAAATAGAAAAATATTATTTAATCTTAATAAAATTGGTCCAAATTGGGTTGTAGTCCAGTGTGAAACATGGGTCAAAGGTTTTTGTTCTACTAGATAAAGGGGAACTTACAAAAATACCCTTAAAATTAGAGGTATTTTGAAAAATATCCTTAAAATCATATGAAAAATTTTTAGGAAGTAAAAAATACTGTGTAAAATAAAAATGTGACACAATGTCACTTTTTTTATAAAAATGTCACTTTTTTGACATTTTTTTAAA
>CAIGRQ010195018.1:0-33883 GCA_903798375.1 Fraxinus sp. D2006-0159
AATTGGGTGATTTTTCGAAAGCTCAGTCACTAACCACGTAGTTTTTAAAGTTCAGTGACTTGGTAGAAACTTTCGATAAAGTTCAGTGACTATTGATGTAATTAACCCCGTTTTTCTATCATATACTATCTAAACACCTCCTGTTATAACTATCCAATGTCCAATACATTTTTTGGGGTATTATATCATTATTCCAAGATCCAAGAACATATCCAAATATTGAGATTAACATTTTGATTATTGAGATCAATCAACCACAAGTTTAGGAAATACATCGAACTCATATAATTCAAAACACCAACTTCCTAGATATCATTACAAATGTATTTTCTCAATAGCTTTCAGAGGTTGTTGAAGATTGAGGGAGGTTGGACTAGATGCTCAGGAAGAGTACATAACCTTGGTGATCCACGGAAGATAGACAATTCCAGAAGATCGGGAGCAGGTGTGAGTGAAGCACGTTCCAACGAGTCTTAGAGATTGCATGAATTAGATCGACGAGCCTAGTAAGTTTTTTAGGCTGGATCATACTATAAGTTCTTATTGTCTATAGTGGAAAATACTAGTTTTGTCCCAGAGTTTTTACTTAGTTAAGGGTTTTCTCTGTCATCAAATCTTGTATTATATATTGCTTTAATTATTATTACGGCAATTCAACATAGGATAAAATTGACTTGATTGACTAAATATCTAGAACAATTAAAAAGTAACTCATTGTTTTTAATTGATAAATTTAATTCCGCGTAATTCACCTATTAGATGATTTTAAGGTTGAAGTAGTAACTTTCAAGTGGTATCAGAGCCCAAATTTGATTCCTAACCCTAGTGTATGTCGAATAATTTGGAATTTGATGTTACAAAACTTCCAACTGATCATGGACTAGGGTATGGGAACTCACAAGGAACAAGTGTAATTTATAAAGTATATCATTTTTAGTATTGTTGTAATATTGTTTTATATTTTTTTTATCATCATTAATACATGACCAAAAACTTGACATTTGGCGTCTATAAAATGAGCCCGCACTGAGTTACTTTTTTGGCTCCGCCCCTGTTGACATATATGTATCTTTTAGTTCAACTCTTTAATTCTAGGAAAGTTGATTTTAAAAATGAGTTACAATCTTTCTGTCCCTTATTGATCAACTGGCGAATAAATAGTTAATGTATTCTATTAAATTCTCTATTGTAGGTACATGACCCTTGGATGTATAGGGAAAACTAAGATTAGGATTCCCAACATTTTACATGGAATGATTATGGGTCATCAACCTTTCAAAAAAAAAAAAAAATTTAATCTTCAACCAATTTAAATATGTGAATTTACGTCCCCAAATACGTCATATTAGATGTTAAACATGGTTGTCAAACTCGACCCGGACGATGCAGCGGGTTAATGAGTTAGTGGTTCAACCGGCGAGTTATTGTATAAAAACCTATAAAAAAAAATATAACGTATAAATTTTTTTAGGGACAAAATTAAAATTTTTAATTTATTTTTCACTAATTATTTAGATCTATAAAATAAAGTAAAATATTGGACCAAAGTTTTTTTTAAAAATATTTTTATAAAAGTTATAAACGATTCATTAGTTAGATATAAGTTATGGCACATGAGTAATACTAAAACACTTTGTGTTCAAGTGATAAGGAACCCTTTATTTTTCTTAAATGTCCAATGTTCAATTCTCTTGGACCCAAAACACAATCAAACCAGTCAATCGAACCGGGTTCGAGCCTATTAACTCGGTCAAAGCTTGATTTTGACCGAGTCAAATGTATTTCTATCAATTTAATTTGCCCAGCCCAGTCAAGGGTCCGGACAGCTGATTTTCGGCCTGACCGGTCGAGCCGATTTTTATAACTATGATGTTAAAAATTGCACGTGACTTTTAGTTGAATTGAAGAGAAATGTTAATTAATTTGACAATTTTGTCCTTGAACTTGAAGATAAATGGGATATTTTTTTTAAAAAATATTTTTCTCTAAGATCATTTTCGATCACATATATCTAAAAAACATTACTTAATTCTATGGTTCAATTAAAAAAATCTTTCCCGAACAAAAGTTTTATCATCCATACAGATGGCTTCGATCAAGTGAGAACCTAGATTCAAGAATTTAAATAGGTTGAGGATCTTAAACATTACTTAATTCTATGGTTTGAAAATCTATAACCACACCAAATGAGAATAGAGAGTCTAGTTAAATTTTATTATTAATTAAACATAGTCGAGTCAAAAAGTNGTTAAATTTTATTATTAATTAAACATAGTCGAGTCAAAAAGTGCTTCCGAGTGCTTTTAAAGAAAGTCACATTGGACCAATTTCTTTTTAAAAGTTCTTCTAATAATCAGAAGTACTTATATAAAATTAGTTAAACGGATCCAAAAGCAATTTTTGTATCTGAAAAGCCTATTTTGATTTTTCTAAAGAGATGTCAAACGGACTAAGTTATATTGTATACCATATTTACTTCATCCATCCCTTCAGGAGTATTTTGAAAATTGGAACGATACAAAAAAGATTAGCTTGAACTCTGGGACAAGGATGACACGCACAGATCAAGAAATGATGCTACACACCCCATCTTATCCCTACCCTACCAGGATAAGCAATGCTTTGTAACCTATACACCCTAATAGGATAAGAAACCCTATGGTGTGCACCCTTCACCCACGCCACCCAGGCCCAGTTTTGGGCAGAGGCAAATGAGACATGTGCCTCAGGCCCTATTTAAAATGGGGCCTCAAATTTTTTATTTTTTAAAATGGAAAAAAATCAGATTTAAGGGCTAATTTGCAAATGAGGCCTGTACCTCGGGCCCAATTTAAAAGATGGCCTCAGATTTTTATTTTTAATTTTTTTAAAATGGAAAAAAATCATATTTAAGGGCTAATTTCCTTCCATCTCGTCTTTCCTCTGTGAGTTCGTACGAGCGAGAGAGAGAGAGAGAGAACCCAAAACCCACATGCAAAAAAGATTCACGTGATCGGATAATCGAGAGAAATTCTTTGATCAATCTGTACTCAAAGTATGGTGAAATTTCAATTGCTTGCCAATTGTTTGATAGAATGCGCAAATGGATTGATGGCTAGGTATTTGCATCATGGGTTAGCCTCTGAAGTTATTAGGTAATGCAGGAATATGGTAAAAGTGGACTAGTTGTGCTCGAATAAGTACATACTGGCTACGGTTGTTTCGTGTTGTTCTCATTGTGTGTTGCTAGTGAGGGACAACAGTGTCATGGTTATCGTTGAAGTCTGGATTGATTTTCCATCATTATGTTACGAATGCGCTTGTATCCATGTATTCAATGTGCTCGGATGTGAAAGGGGCTATGCAGGTTTTGGATTGGGCACCTAAATCAGATTTATGTACATGTAACGTATAATTATGTTTTTTAAGTGTGATGTTAGATCAAGAATATATGGGGAAAACATTTGAGGTTTGGCGGTAGAATATGAGTGTTTGGAGTGGGATGGTATTATTTATGGTGTGTTTGATGGATATTATTGGGGAAAGAATGTATTTTAAATAGTGATATGATGAGAAATATGTGGTTAAAAAGTAAGGAAAAATATTAATGTGATGAAAAATATTATTTAATTGAAAAATGTGTTGTTGAAAATGAGTTTCGAAAGAATGTGTACCAAACAGATGCTTATGTTAATATTTTTGGACTTTGCCCTTGCCTTGGTGATTTGACTTTGGGAAAACTGTGTTGAGCTTGATATGTTTGTTGGTAGCGTGGTCATAGACATGAAAATGTGGCAAAATTTCATCCATGCGAAATTATTTTAGAGGCTTGCAATCTAAAATTGTGGCCACATGGACATCAAATTTGGCTGCTTATTTAGAGAACGAATGCTTTGAAGAATGTTAATTTTAATCATCACGTGCTATGCATATCTTTTGTAAATATGTGTACATAATATTTATGTAATTGATAGATTCATGTTTGTTCAGGATTATGAGTCGTGGCGGGGAAAAGTTTTAAGTTGACAAGTTAATAATTGATTCCATAATACACTAATACATTTTGCATGCATGCTATAATTTAATTTAGAGGGGCCTAATTTATGAGGTTTGCCCTCCAAAGTCACATGACCGACGCTGACCCCACCCCACTAACAGGATAGATAAAACAAACTTACATACCTGAGCTTGTTGGGAATTCTGTGAACTCTGTATTGAATCATCTGCTGCAACTGGTCCAGGAAAGCCTTGTGCTGTTGCATTACCATTGGCTGCAGGCTTTTCTGCTAATTTTTGGGGACTAGAAATTTCTATGGTGGTGTGTATTTCAGAAACTGGTGAACCATTTGTTTCTGTCTTTGATTGCTCCATTGGAAAAGGAATAAGGCGCAAAGCCTGAAATCAGTGCTACAACGAGAAAGGAAAGTGTTGGGGAAAAGGGAAACGTACTAATACTAATTCAAGATGGATATGTGTCAAGGTGGGTGGACTTTGCTCGACTTGAGAGTGTGTTTTGGTCGAGTTGCTTGACTTGAGAGTGTTTTTTGGTTTAGTCGTCTTGAAATATAGGGTCCATTTGCCGTAGATATTTTTAAAATATATTTTGTAAAAAATTAATTTTTTAAAAAATATAGTTAAAAACAAGGAAAGAGTTATGAATCTATGTAAAATATTATTTTATTATCAGAATGTTTGGTTGAAAATAAATTTGAAGATGAGTTTTGAAGAATTTGTATCAAATAGAGACGTCTATTTGGACACTTTAATTCTACAGACGGATCAATCGTTAACTTTAAAATTGTTAAGGGTCAATAGTTATATTGAGTCGGAGTCGATCTGGTGGTTAAAAAATATTGAAAACATAAAAATACACATTTACGGTAAATTAGTTGTTTCTTAACTTCTTTTTAACGAATCTCAATTTTTTGAGTCTTTTTAGTTGAACCAATCTGATTTAACAATAGCGATAAAAAATAATACTATGTAGCACAACGAGCACTAAGCACCAACGTGATAATGGGGTCCATTATATATTGTTTAGTTGTGCTTGAAAATAAGTAATTATAATGTGATGAAAATGATGAGTGAATACAAAAATGCTATCGCATAAATTTTGTTAATTATTTTTGAATATTTATTACATTAACAGACAACTAAGATTTTGCCTTTTTATTTTTATTCTTGGCATTTACGAAATTTAACGTAATAAACATCTTTAAACATTAATCTTTATTTTATTATTAAAAAAAAGAGTCTTATCACATTTTGAACTCATAATAGTTTTACAAATTATTCAACTCAAATCATTAGTAAAGTCTACCTTTCTGCATTAGGGACGGAAAAAAAAAAAAAATCACGTGAACCTAACTATTGTCAAATTAGACACAAAAAATAAAGAACATTCTTTGTCATACAAAAACTAAAAATACAAGGTAGACACGATCATGTGGGCCCACTTTTTCTTAATACTATTTAAATCAGGTGCAAACCACATCCATGTGAGTCTTCTGTGAAACTTCTAACGCAAGAATTATGTACATTAAACTTAATTGAGTAATAAATTCCAAGAAATTTTGCAATGGACCGACCTGACAAAGGGTCCTTTTCCAAGTTGGTTCTTAACCTATTGTCTCGATTTTTAATGTTTTAAAACAAACAAGTCAGTCTTAAAATCACAACAATCAAAAGAAAAACTTATTTTACGCTCAATTACATAATTTTAATTTATAAGTTTCGTTGACGCTGATGTTAGTCGACTCTAGTTTTACGTTTTATTTTATTTTTTAACAAATTCAATTTTTCGTATTGAAAAAATAGTCCACCTCAAACTACTGCACAAAAAACTATAACCAAAATGCTTTCGAATTGGATTTATATATATATATATATATATATATATATATATAAAAAAAAACATAAGATGTCAGACATTCCTTTCAATAAATTATTGGGTTAATTTCACAAACGGTCATTGAATTTTACATACGCTATCACAAACGGTCACTAAACTTTACATTTCTTTTAGAAATGGTCACTGAATGACCGTTGTGTCTTTAATTAAAGCTGAAAGGGCCAAAATATTTGAACATAAAACCTTGAAGACCTCGAGTGAAAAAAATCATTTCCTCCAAATTTTCTCTCAACACTTGGGTGATTTTGGAGAATTTTCGGCCACTACTTTTGAACCAACAATATTGTTTGTGTCTTGCGTCTAAATTATCTTAAATATGTACGGCTCTATGAGCATACGGGATTTATTTTGTAACCTATTTTGTACACCAAGAATTATCCTTATTTTGGTGGTTAAATAGGTAACACAACAGGTCTTGAAGAAGCATTGAGGATTCTTCATCTCACCTGGAATCCTACTCCAAAAACCAAGCAGTTGTTCAAAGAAAATTTTGCTTTCATCCAATCCATAAATAACATGGATTCTGAAGACTGAATCAGAAAACAACCACACGCTCAAAACTCAAGCAGTTTTAGTCCTGAAAATGATAACAAAAATTGCAAGTTCAAGCCTATTCGAGATGCTAAAACTCGATTTCTTCAAAGAGCTCGTAAATATTCTGCGAAAGACGACATCCCAACAGGCCATAAAATCGGTCCTACAGACCCTAATAGAAATCTGTCCACTGGGAAGAAACAGAATGAAAATAGTTGAAGCTGGTGCAGTTTTCCACCTTATTGAGATGGAATTATCAGGCCACAAGCAGGAGAAAAAGACGATGACCGAGCTTATATTCTTCCTGTTGGAATTTTCGGCGACACCCATGACATACCCGTCCTCCAGGTCGATCAAGCACCCCATTTCGCCCCTATAGATGCGTTCATAACATCAAAACTAGCTGAAAATCAAGATCTGGAGCAGAATTTCGAAACGCCGCGAACAGCCAACTTCCTGCCTTCAAACCCATTTTCCGGCGTCGACACTACGACCGTTTGTGAAAGCGTATGTAAAGTTCAGTGACCGTTTGTGCAAGTTTAAAACTTCAATGATCGTTTTGTGATTTTTCTGTAAGTTCAGTGACCGTTTGTGAAATTAACCTGAAAATATACAATTAAGGTAAACATTTTAAAATAGAATGACAATTATTACATTTATAACATGTTTATCAAAACCAACCAAGATAATAAGGTCAAAAGTACATTCAATACATGTTTATCTTGATGAACCTAACATGGAAAATTCACTAACAACATCTTGTATTGTTGGAGGCAAACACAACTTCTATTTTAAAGCTCGAAGATCATAAAAGACAATAATTATTTGTGTGTCACAATGCAAGAAAATAGAAATTATATTTTACATATATTCGAGGTTTCGCAACATATTACTCAATTCCCTTAATCCCTGCAAGAGAATATAGAAAAAAGGACCAATATGTAATACAAATAATATGGTAAACTATCTGATGCTCATTTGATTTAAGTCATCTCTGTAGATCTATGATTGACAACTCAATTATAATATTACAGAACACTTGTAAACAATAAAAATGAGTTTCTTATAATCATGAATGATTTTTCGTTAAATTACAATATGAGATATCTCACATGTGACAACTCTAAAAAATGACACAAATGGTATGCACATTAATTATAAACCTATAGATAAATGTTTGAATTTTTTTTACAAATATTTAAATTACTTTTTATTTACACATTTTGTGAAATTCATAAATATTATCAATTTATTCACTGCTCATTTTCTCAAATATGCTTAGTGAACATTTTTAAGTCATTTTGAAAATTTCATCAAATGGGCCAAAATTTATAGAAAGTTTTAGAATTACGACCTTTTGTGGCAGTATCGTAAATTTTCCTCACCTCAAACCTCCCGTTACGAGAATTCACATTATTTTCATTTTTCCCGCTCAAATCCCCTCCAGGTTACGGCTCGCATATTTCCAAATTCTGACCTCATCGTCCACCCACCGCCACCGTTGCATATATACGTGATGCAGGCATAGACTGTAACGGCTGCTTTTTCACTAAATCCGAAAATGCCTGCCCTGGACAAACTTCTAAATTCATCGGCATTTAAAGCTGCGGTTCCTTGCACTGAACTGAAGCCTGTTCGAGAACTAGTTCAGTTGGGCGTGAACCCGAATCCTGATATGGAACCAATTCCGGAGCAGGATTCGAATTCTGGGTTTCAATTGACTGACTATAATGGTGACGTGGAAAGAGAAGGGATTAGAGAATTCGAGGAAGGCGAAGAAGAGATGGAAATGGGTAGGGCTTTGAAGCCATTCAAAGATGGGAACATGAAAATTGAAAAAGGGGACTCAGAATTCAACAGTTCCCTGCCCTTTCTGTGTAAAGCTCCTAAAATGGTAATTTATCATTTTAATTTGTTTTAAAGATGATTTTTTGTGGGATTTTTATCTTTTGTCAGTTCGGGTGATGAATTGGGAGATTTGGTAATTCATGGATTTCTGATATTAGATTTTTATTTTTGACGTTGAAGAGTTGGTTTTGAATTGTTAATTTTGTTTTGTTAAATTGCTTGTACCTGAACATTTGAAAATATTTTGGTTTTCCTATAGCAAATTAATAGTTGGTTTTGGATTGTCAACTTTAAGTTTTTAAAATTGAAAAATTTGTACCTTTTTGGATTACAAATTTGGTTAATGTTCTGCTACTCAATTCTAATTTTCAAGAATTATTAGTGTTATTCTGTGGAATTGGTGAAAACTGGATATTTCTTACTGTTATTTTAGCTGTCAATTAATTGGTTTGCAAAATTTTATCCTTTAGGATTCTTTATACTTTGCTGATTAATTGTTTTTGTAATTCTTTAATCATTTATGCTGTTCTGCTTGGTGTCCATTCAGGATTTGCTAGGATCGTTTTTACAATTCTTTATCTTATATTCCCAGAAGCTTTATAAGGGTCTTTATATTCCTTTCGCGTAATAAATGATCTAATTATAGCTAATCTTTTATCATGATTATAGAGTGTTGTGAAGTCCTGAATAGTCATTTGGTATATTTTGAGTTAGATTAATATGCCTAATCAAAATTAAGAAAAGACATTTTATGCACAACGAAGTAAAACCAAGCCTTAAAAAAAAAAAAGATACCATTTTCTTTGTATCTTTGAAGAAAAGGACAGAAATGTTGGAATGCTTTCATGTGTAATAACTTTGCAACAAAGAATGATTTAGCATAGTAGCCACCATGCCTTTAAGGTTCTAAACAAAGATTCATTTTTAATATTTCGCCTTATAATATGATTGGCTCAACATTCTCATCAGTTTTTGTCTCTCTCTGGTGCAGTGTCTTGTTTGCCAGAATGTAATTGACAGCGAGGAGACATTGTGCTCTGTTCGTGGCTGCCAAGCAGCCTTTCACCTGAAATGTGCTAAAGACGGACTTGGCTTCTTGTCTTCAAAACAATTCAAGTGCCCTCAACATGTAAGTCTGAGAAAGTTATAATATCAATCAAATCACTCCTTTGCTGTTATATATTTATAATTTATTTATAATTCTTCTGAGTTCTGGGAGTTGAGGTAAAAAAGAAGAGGGTGGCACGATTTTAGGCCACTGATGTGCATGTTTGGGTAAATGAAGTTTTTGATTTATGTTAATTCTTTTCTTTTCTTTGTAGTGTTTCCTGAATATGGACATGATCAATGCTTTCTTTATACATGTACTCTCAGATTCTAATTTTGCCTGCATGAAGATTATTTTAACTAGGGTTATATTCTCTTTATTAATCAGGCATGCTTTTTGTGTAAGCGAAAGAATCGATTGTGGCGATGTATAAGATGCCCTCTGGCATCACATGATAGTTGTGCACCATTTCCTGAGCACGTGATCCGTTTGCCTGATCGACCACAGGAGGTCATTTGTTGGAGGCATCCTACTGACTGGCGTTTGGAGGAGGTCTCTCTCTTCCTTCATTCAGTAGCATGGTTCTAAATTTCTCTACACTGTTCTGATTTTCTTTACGTTTTTTTTTGCATTCACGTGATATCATTATTTGGTTCAACAGTGGCGTGACATTATTAATTTTTTTTGACGTTATTGAGAACTGAGAACAATTCTACTCACAGCTCATTGGTAAACTACAAAGTGACTGTCAGAACCAACAAAAATTACTATCTCAAAATAATCTTCTCTCTTTAATTTTGTCTTTCTGTTGCTTACTAAACAAAGAAGAATTTATTTTGGTTATCCATCAATCAAAGCTATTGATGTGAGAGACCTTGGAATGATGAGCTGAGAATTCCAGGGTGATGCTCCAAATAATAGCTATGAACCTTGCATTTTGAGTTATAACTTGAATAATTTTGACACACTTCTTAACATACTATTTATATATTTGCATTTGAAAATAATGTTTCCCTTAATACACAAAAGAGGGAAGACCTTAAAAATCTAACATAAAGTGCCACTGAATTTCCCTGCTGCCATTACTTCCTCAGAATATATATTTCCTGCTTTTCACAGAAGAGAGTCACGCATCATATGAAAGATTTAAATTAGTTTTGGAGCATCTTATATGTTGATCAATTGCCAGTCTTACTCCCATTTAACTCAAGCTACATGTATGTAACTTATAAATCTGATATAACTTCCATTTCTGAACAGAAATGCAATTTTGTAGTTCTTTTGCTATATTTGGTACCTTTTTAGATGACTAACGTATATTTTTGAACTGTGAGTGCATTTTAACAAATTTTGCTCTGCCTGGCCCAATGTTAGAACTAGAGATGCAAGGTTCCCTTATCCGAAATTCCTTCCACTATCCTCCATTAATCCTCGTATTTTTGGAGATTTCATAAATTGTCTGAATCTAGGTTATCATATAGATTGGTTGCATTTTAAGGGAATGAATTGTTGACACTTGTGTGAATACCTTCCTTCACCTATAGGAATGAGTTTTCAAAACGAAGTTGGAAAAGAATAATGTAGCGCAGAGGCAACTGCTACATTAAAAGGAAGAATGCACGGCGACACAACGGCATCTACTATAACGAAAATAGAAAAGAATGATGTAGCAGCAACTGCTATATCAGTGAAAGAGCACGCAGGGCACAACGGTAAACACTGTATCAAAGGAAGAATACACACAAACTAACTGTACACTATCCAAAGGATTTTTCTAGTGAAGAATTGCTCAATATTAGGAAAGGCAATCTCTATTTTCTTAATGTTGTTGCCATTTGGCTCTAATCAAACCTGCGTATATATAAGAGAGTTTCTATTCCTTGGCATAGACTTGTGGAAAGAGAATTATAAGTTCAATTTGAATTTGATATGGCAGCAGTGCTCTCCCCAAGGGATTGAATCTAGAGCAGAAAACAAAATAATTCCCATACTAAACTCAACTCAGGAATCAGTTTTTTCTACAGTGTACCAGAAATATCTCTATAAATTAAGTTCCAACAATTTCCTAATTTGGAGGTCAATAGCCTTGCCTCTAGTTTGGAGTCCCGATCTGGAAAATCAAGTGTCCGAGAATGGTGAACAAGAAGAGGAGACAACTGGTGCGTGGATGAACAATATCAGCCTATTAACCACATGGTTATTACGGATAATCACGCAACAGGTATTAGCAATGAATGATTTATGGTGTCAATTCCACTTTTTAGGTGTGGAACTCTATGGAAGAACAAATTTGCATGACCAAAGAGAGAGAACTATGAATCTTAAAAAGAGAAATCTTTCCCTTGATGAATATCTTAGGAAGTTAAAAAGTACTCGTGATAAGTTTAGTAGCCGTGGAAAAGACAAAGGAAAAAATTAACAAAGTTTTTCAAAATAACAAGAATGCTTGGTCCCAAGTACAAGGATATTGACATAGTTACGCAAGTAAAAGCTCCACACCCATCTTTAATTTGTTGGTTTTAGTGTTGCAAGCACATAGACATATGCTGCTTATCGGATGTACAAAGAAGACGCACAAAATAATCATGAGCAAGCCTTCCTCAACCAAAGTGGAAAATGTGACGCTGTTGTGGTGTTCACTTCATGCCTTCAACTCAAGGGGATGAGGCTTCATTGGTAATGAAAATCAATAAGAAAGCAACCAATGTGGCTACAATCAAGGTAGGAACTATCAGAAGCAAGGAAATCAATCTACCTAGCAATCACCAACAAGGAATGACGAAGGAGTAATTTGGCAAATTTGTGGTGTGGCTAATCACATGGCCTTGGGAGTGTTGAAATCGATTTGATCATTTTTACCAAGTCGAAGATGTTCCCATTGCTCCCTATAATAAGTTTCCATGATGAGAATGATCCAACTCTTTGTGCGGAGTCAAGGCACCGCTTATGTGTTAAATGATCTAGGTAAGGTTCTATAATGTTCCTTACAAATGGCAATGAGTCTATATGATGTGAAAATGGTTAGAGTCTAAAATTTTCTCAAGAAAGATTGAAACCCTATGTGGACATTTAAATTTTGAAAATGTGTTGATTATTCTTGAGAGCAAATATAATCTTTTATCCTTTGGGCAACTCACTTTTGATAATATATATATGTTTGCTTTAGTTTTGTTCTAATAGTTTTATTAGGGGATAGTCGAGCAAAATGCAACTAATTGGTGCGAAAGCTAAAGGGTACAGTAAGGAATGACTATTAGGGGTTGGAAAAGGCAAATTGCCTACCAAAAGAAGGCTTTATATAGTATTTGATACTAAAAAATAAGTTATATCCATTTTAAATCTTTAAACTTTTTACACAACAGACTATTTATTGATGATTTTGCTCAAACAAATTTGAGAATATTAAAATTTAATGAATGTGGCTTCATTATCAAGATACCACTTTGAATCTGTTGAAGAGTTCACTGACACTGTTGAACCTGATGTACAATGGTGTTATCCGGATGTGAGAGACTCAACAAATGAGAAAATTGGTTCGCTTATGCGTGGCAAAGATGCCTCGCTATATTACAAAATCCGAGGGCTTTTCACAAATGGAGAGTTCTTTATTCCTTCAAGACTATTATGGGAATTTTTGGACTTAGATCAATATAGGTGCAATCATCGCACGCGACTTATCTACAAATCCATCATCGACTGTCATTTTGCTAAAATCATTTATGTTTTTGGAAAGAAATGTGACCAATTCATTGTGATTTTTGGAATCTTGTCTTATTTTATCATGCCATGGTTTTAAAAACTAAATAATTTTTATAGATTATTGTACTCGTTTTTCTTGGATTTACTCTGTTGAAAAGAAGTAAATTTTTAGAATGTTTTCTTAAATTTAAAAAATTAATGGAAAACCAGTTACGAGAGGAAAATAGAGGTTTTTGAAGTGATGAAGATGGTGAATTTATTTCCCTTACTCTTGAGACATTTAAGGCAATGTGAAATTTGACATCAGTTTTATTGTCCTAATACTTGTGAACAATATGGTATTACCAAAAGAAAACATTGACACATAGTTGAAAGATGATTGACTTAATTTTCTCAAACCAATTTACCTTTGAGATTAGTGATGGCAAAAAAATTCGCCTCGTCCCGACGTTGCCCCGCCCTGAATGGGGGGAAAAACCTGCCCAACGGGTTGGGGGGCGGGGCGGGGATGTCCCGCTGAAGAAGTACTCCGAACCCGCCTCGTGAAGAATAAAAAAAATAATTAACTACAAATTAAAAAAAAAATAGTTAACTGAAAATTTTTGAAAAAAAAATAATAAACGGGGCAGGAAAAAGGGCAAGCCCGCGCCCCAAACTCGTTTCCCCCCGTTTAAGGTGGGGCGGGGTGCGGGGCTGGGCGGGGTGTGGGAGTGGCGGGGTGGGGGTGCCCCCGCCCCATTGCCATCTCTATTTGAGATATTGGATAGATGATTTCTTAGCTTCGATCCATTTAATAAATCATACACAACCACACTTAAAATAGTATTTTCGCTCTTTTAATCGTTCAAGAGGCAACCTCACACAAAAGGTGCTTTCCATATTTTAGATATTTCAGAAATAATAAATTCTCATAAAAGACGGACACCCTTGTCTTTTTGTATGAAATAGTTCATTGCACAAGGGATATTGTTGTCTCAACCAGATAACAAATAGAGTACGTGTTTCGAAATTTGATAAAAGCACTTTTGTTTACGTTCCTAATAAAGAAACTTCCTTGTAGGAAAAGTTAGGAGTGACCACTTTTCTAGAATTAGAAGCATGGATTCCCAAAAAAGAAAATAATTTCTTCAAAATTAATGAATAAACAAGATGAAATCGTGCATAATAACGAGTCAACAATGATACTTGGAAAATTTACATTACTTAAATCTAACACTAAGTACTACCTTTCGCATGGTGGGAACCTTTGATGCTCGGACTCTTCGAAATAGTTGGAGTACCCGTGTCAGACATGACACGATATGAGTATGAGTATGAGATATGTGTCAGATCCTTCAAGTTTCAATCAGACACTTTTGCATATTCTTCCTTCTTTTCTTTTTCTTCTTTTCCACTTTTGCTCTCTGTAAGCCTAGCGTCGTCACCAAAAGGGTGGAGAAAGATGGTGACGTTAGGTTTTTCCTTCTTTTTCTTCTTCTTTCTTTTTTCTTTCCATTTTTTTCTTTTCTTTCCTTCTTTCTCACTCCATACTGATGTTCTAGGGTCTTGTTTGTATAAAATGAAAATGTGTTTCATATAGTGCTAATTAGTACTCCGCTAAGTCCAAATTACAGTCAAGTTCTTCTTTTTCTATTTTATATAACATTTAGTAATTCTCATTATTGATAACTAAACCCTAAAAATTTATTTTACTCGTCTTAATCCCTTATTAAATACTCATTTCCTTCATTGTGAACAATTAATTTTGATCTATTTAAAATGACATCATGAATTAGTAAAAGAATTGAAGTTCGAATGACTTACTCACATACCCGTGTCCGAATTTGGATTTTAGCCATGTTCCCATATTCTACATTTTAGAAAATAAAAGATCCGACACTTAAATACGTATGAGTACCCGATAACCTACCCGAGTCCGAGCATCATAAGTTCTATTTTCTAGATTGCGTATATATGTTGTTGTAAAGAGGTCTTGCATTAAATACGTATCCGTACCCGAGTCTGAGCATCATAGGTGGGAACCACTTCCAAAATCTAGCTTATTGATTCAATTTTATATTGCTATACACTCAATGAGAATGTTTGATATTATGACTTGAACATCCCATGTCGAAATGCAAGACTTGTGTGACTAGAATATAAGTGTGGGTTGATTACCCTGTAGTCATTCGCTATAGTATTTCTTTTGGTAGTATGATATATATGGGTCACATGATCTATGGTGTTTTTGGTTTTGTGGATACATGATTGTATAAATATATGTTGAAGATTAGATTTAAAAGATATACATGTATCTCTTTAACATTTTAAGTTTTAGATTTTGTGGCTCAACCTAATATTAGAATAGACGAATGGTATTAGAGTAGATAAAAATCTTGAGTTCAAGTCTCACCATCACCTATGTATTTGTTTTGTGCATGGTTTAGACTTTGATGAAAAGAATGAAAATCGCTTGCACTTAAGGGAGCGTGTTGAAGATAAGATTTCAATAATATACATGTGCAACTTCTAACAGTTTAAACTTTTAGATCAAGTGGGTGCATCTGGTTATTGGGTTTTCATGGACACCGTACTATAGTAGATCGATTGAGTAGGATCTGGCCGATTCGTCGGACCAAAACATCCATTTTCTACTTCGACTCTGGCTTGGGTGTTGGAAAAGGAAATTGTCCGGCTATATGGTATTCTAGACTTCCACTTTGATGACAAGGTGGATTTTTTGGGTGTGGGTATTGATAGGCCCCTAAGGCACCATGAAGGCTTCAAACTATAAATAAGGGGGTGGGAAGTGGGATTCAGTGGGCAGAAATTAGGGTGTCAATTGGGAGAGAGCTAAGCCTGTTGAATGCTTAGCAAACTATTGTAACTTTCATTTCATTGAGTTGCAATTACACTCTATTCTTTAATTCCAGCAAAATAACACAAATACAAATATCAACCTATTCAATTTCTGTTCCTAGAACACAAGCAAATCCTGGGATTCTATTGAAGAAATTGGAAAAAAAAAAAAAGGACTTTTAGAACTTAGATCCCATGTCTCAACATAGATCTGCCTCTTGACTTATACAGTGGTATAAAGAGTAGGTGTCACTTAGCAAATTATCACTTTCTAGTGAAAATAAAACATTTTTGCTTATTCTGAAGAAGTCTGATCGGGCATGTTCTTTGGTCATGATTTATTCATATTCTAATTATACAGTTGCTTTTGGAATTGTGATACGCTCAGATGCTTCATCTGTCCCAATTAGTCCTCAATTTTGAATGAACACTATCGCGGGCAACATATATTTCCAATTGTTGTGAGCAGATAAACAAAAAAAACTATCAAATCTCTTTGGAAGAGATTTTTGGAAATTGAACTAGTACATTCCTTGCAAACTAAGGTCTCATTTTGGAAAGTTGTCATAGAAGTGGTACATAAAAGCATGAATGTTGAACACTTCAACCCATAAAATATGTTTTTGACTTGTTCCCTTACACAAGTAGCTTATTTTTCCAGTCAGCGTGAATTTATGCTCAAATCTAAAACAATAATTGCTTCTATATTTAGTAGTTATTATACCTTTACTTTTTACCTTAAGGAGAATCAAGAATTATGGAAGTTGTGAATTGCATTTTATTTACGGAATTCTTGATGCCATCATTCAGCTTGTTATGAAGCTTTGGTTGCTGATAACTCATATGAAGACCAGGCTATTTAAACTTATCAATCTGAACCTTTCATTTTCCTTTGTTTTCTATTATAACAGTTTTCCATTTTTTCCATGAAGCATGTTTTGTGATGTATACGGTTTTAATATTAAGCATTTAAACTTGAACATATATTAGCTTAATTATTTAGTGAAATGATACAACTAATTGAAATTCTGGCTTCATGACATTCATCACATGGTATTGTCAACAAACTTTTATGTTTATGTGGCTTTTATTACATGTTTATAATTGTAATTGATTACACTGCCTGACAGGACTCACGTATCTCTTTTAATACGCAGCACAAGGTTCCTGCCAGTAGCATAAAGGTTAGAATTTGATCATCGGTTTCCTTTTCTTGTCGAATGTGCATAATGCATGAAATAAAGCAGTGTATCACACAGTGGGTTTTATTCAATGCTACTTCAGCCTTGAAATTTGCCTTCTACAACAAAAATTGGAATAAATATGTAGAAGTCAAGACTACTTGCACCAGATTTGCAATATTAGTTTTACATTGAATCCATTGATTGCCTAGTGGGATTTAGAGATTGAAGTGTTATTTTGTGAATAAATACTAAGGATTAAAGACTTTAGACCTCTCCATAGACATGAACTTGCTTTTTTCTTTCTTTTTCTAGATTTATCTCTGCTCATCACGTTTCAAACTACTGACGTTTTATTGGACCTTTCAGGAAATATTCTCTTGCTTGCCTCTTCTGCATAAAGACAAGGAATTCGAAATTGACCTAAACTGGAAGGACCTGACAGAAAATTCATTGGAGCCACCTCCATACGAGCACATCAAGCGAAGTATCCTATGTATGTTGGTTTCAGATTTACTAAGCTTAAACTCGTTGTCTTTTACATAAATTTTCATTATCTCCCTTTTTATTTATGAAAAGAATTCAACTACTATTAAAATCTTTAGTCGATGCTAACAAACTATTTACCCTGTTTGATTTGATTAACTATTTATGGCGGTAAATGCTGCTAAAATCGTAATGGCTCTAAATGCTTAATTTGAAGTTAACTTAACTCAAATAGACTTTTACCTCATTAAGAGGAAGCGCGGTAAGGTTGATGCTGATACTGGATGTGCAAGCTGCAGTTCTACTGAATGTTCTGAGGCATGCGTCTGCAGGTACTGTTGTCCTCCCTTTTATAACATGTGCTTTCACTAATGCTTTAATTTGTAATTTGTCTCTTGTGCATATACACTGAGTGACAGGAAGACAAGTTTTGCTCAGTAGTGTTGCAATCTTAATCAACTTAACTCATCAAAGTATTAGCTCATTGCTGTATGTCTTCTCTTTATCCATTCTGCTCTTCTAGAGATCAATTTCACTTTAAAATCAAAGGTGCAAATTCTTTTTTATCGATCTCATTCCATGTCATTGTAGGTCTGCATCTTTTTTCATGTTTACCATTGCCGCTAGGTTTCTCTTTTTTGAACTGATATATCTAGCATCCTTCTTTTGATGGGTTCAATCGCACTAGGTGTTAAAACAGTTTTTGCAACAACTCTATCTTGATATTCTCATCTCAACTACTCTGAGTTTATGTATATGATGTTCCTGAATACCAGCAGATTCAATCCTATATATCTGCTTGGAGTCATGGGGGATTATTTTTTATCTTGTAAAAAATTTCAATTGCACAAGACCCTACTGCAGCCATGTGCTTTACCTAAGTATATAATGGACTTTCACATTCTGTATGAAGGGTATTATGGTCATTCATTCCACAACTCCAACAACTCTCTGCTTGTACTTTTACCTTGACTTAAATTGGATTCCGTGGATTTTTTTCATAATCCAACCAAGTTTGAACCTCTTATTTTGCGATATTCTCTACTAAACTACGATGTACTATACTGTTGAATTATCATTACAGAATCTAAGACATGTCAGTGAGGGCCATTACTCTGAATGCTTACACCTGCAGCAAACCACAATCCCTTCTCTTTGTGTAATGGCTTTTGGAAATAATAGAGAACCTAAAGATAGTTTATCATCCAACTCAGCTTTTTCTTTGTTAGATCATGAGAGCACTGGGTTTGATGCATGAAGTTGGATTGGATTATCAAGCTTGTATATGAATTCAACAAGATTTAAGAAAAGCAAGCATAGTTGACTTTCTTAATCAAGTTAAATCACACACTATGTTTGCCTGGTTCTTATTTATATAAACTTCTTTATAATATTCTTTTAATAGAATATTTATAACGAATCTTTAATTTATGTTAATGACAAAGTTATTGTGATACGATAGTGTGTAACAGGTGAAAGACTTACCAGATGATTGCTAGAGTAATTTAAACATCCATACGCTTATCTTTGTTTTCATGTTAGTCATATAAAACATTCCCTATCTGCTTCAATTGTTGCAAGAGTTCTGATATTTCATGTGTCTGACATAGACATGTTGTTCTCGAAACTCTTGCTGTCCATATCTGACCATAAGTAATCCTCCGGAATAATGCACTCCTATACTATCTTAACATGTGGAGTTTATCTATAAAACAAGGACTAGAAGATTTTTCATTCACAAATTAGCTTTTGGGATATGTTTCTTGCTAATGAGATGGATAACTTGAGCTTTTTGGTTGAGTAAAAAATGGCTCTGTAGTTAGAGCTTTTAACTTCTAGGTCTACTGTCATTTAAACACTCACATTCTTTTGTAGACATTTCATGAGAATTTTTAAAGGAATGTATTCTACTTAGAAGTCGGGTATCTATATACGAACCAATGCAGCATTTGAAACATTTGTAGAGGCTGGAATAAGCAGATGGTTTTCAGTGTTCATTCATTCAAAAATTTGCATCTACTATATTTCGACTGCAATAATCTTTCATGGATTCACACAAATACTTGAGTATTTTTTTTTTTTGTAGTACAGTTGCATTGATGGCTTCCACAATAATTTTTTTGACTAACAGGGTTCAGTGCATCAGCTGCTCGAAAGGTTGTCTTTGCAAAGGAAATTGTAAAAACAGACCATTTAGGAAAGATAAAAAGATCCAAATTGTCAAGGTAAAATTGATGTGTTTTGTTCTTTAATATTTTTCTATGTCCGTTTTGATTATGGATTTTAATTTTTTAACCAATTCCCTTTTCCTTTCCATCTACAATTCTACATTGACACTGGATCTTGCGTACCAGACAGAACATTGTGGTTGGGGTGTAGTGGCAGCTGAGTCCATCAATAAAGGTGATTTCGTGATTGAGTATGTTGGAGAAGGTAATTTTTGCATTCAATATATAAATAATATATTTTACCACTGGAATACTCAGTTTTTATTTCTAATTCTAACTCGGTCCTCTAAGTGAGTGGAAAAATTTGAGAAGTCGATCTTAACTACATTAATTTCTTGAATACACACATATTGAATATGTTATGATGTGGGGTTATGAATTATAGTTTCCTTGATGCAAGAATTATACTTCAAGTCAGCAAAAGATTAGATATGAAAAATAAAGGGATATAGAACACTAGGCGTTACTGGAGAAATAGATGAGTATAAATGGAGTTCTTAGTATATTAAATGGTATCAAAGCTTGGCGTTCTCCTTCGGAATGAATTGTTGTTCATGCGTGTTTGGTGTAAGGAACTGTAATTGCGGGCACTCTCCAAACCACTCAAACCCTTCAGCCGTCAAAAATCCAAATCCATAGAAATACCCACACCACTCCCTAATCCAATACCATACAAATGTCAGCCCAAACACCAAACCATACAAGCCTGTTCATATTACCACCAGCTAAATCATCCTCTCCCTGGGCCTGACAACAGCCCAAACCTACCCTACAGCCGCCGCTGCAACTGCCACTGAACCACCATCACTGGTGACACCTCCAGCATGCTATGGAGGATTTCTATGTGTATGGTGATTGGGAGCTATGTCAATATTTGTTTAAAAGGAAATATCGTCCCCCTTGGTTAGATGATGTTATTGAGAATGGTTTGCACATTCGGTTATCATCATATGGTCAAATATTGTTATTCGCTCAAGAAGAAAGATTGCCCCCTGGGCATCGAAGTTGCAATTTATCTTGTATGGGGAATGAAGATAAGAATACAAGATCTTAATACATTAGGAATAAATATAGATTGATTAAAATTAGCTTATTTTAGTTTATTATAGTTTTCTAGTTTGACTAAAATTTGGTTTTTATTTTTTTGTCTTTAGTCTTTTTCCTACTTAAATTAGGTTTACTTGAAAACTTGATATAAAGAGGGCTTATGCATTGTAATAGTTAGGCTTTATTGAATAAACTCATGTTTCTTCCTCTAATTTCTTTATAATCTTCCCCTTTCTCTTACTTTCTTCTGTTGTCGATTGTGAATCTTTGGTTAAGATCTTCCTACGTCAGTTACATTTATAGTCACCTGAGTTTCGAATATACAACATTTGTAACTCATCCCTCTCCTTGGCCAGTATTATAGTGACCTTTATGCTTCAAGCAGCTACAACATTTGCCTTTTCCCGAGTGATACTTTTTTGGCAAGGGTACATGGACCATATTGCGAATTCAAGAGGGATGAGGTGGCACATTGCTTTTCTCTTCTCCCACCAGTTTACGCTGAAAACAAAGAACAATACTATAACTGAATAAAAAGTTATATTTTCCCATTTCAAATTTGAAAATCTCACAATCTGTATGCCTTATTCAACTGAATGAATACATCTATTTTAGTCTAGTAACTGTGTGCCAAGAGGAATATGTAATTCACCCATATTTTGATGAAAATGTTCTAATTTCTTGTGGAAGATCTATCAAAATAGCATGATTTTTTCGTTGCCCATATTTCATTAACTAACAAGATTTTCTAGAAAGATGAACCCTACCTTGTGCTTGATATTGATGGCCTCTGTCTGCTGAACACAGATCCATTGCATCTTTATTTGTTATATTTAATTGGCCAACCTAAGAAGGTCTTTTTGTCTCATCATTGAAATTTCCCATATTCTCCATCCATCCACAACACGTCTGATATTGCAGTCTATAACTCTTTGCCCAGTAAAGCCCTTTTCTGTAATATAACGACTTTCTTTCTTCGCTCACATTAATTTACTGCCCATGGTGCAGAATATAAACTCCTGCTTTCATATTTCCCGCACTAGCATTTACCTAAGAATGCAAGTGCTCTTAGCTATTGCATCCTCTGTAGAAGTCTGAAATGTGATGCATAATTCATAATTCAACTTAAATAACTTCTCCTAAAGCGTGGTGTATGAAAGATTTTATGAATCTGCTGTGTTATCCTGCCTTGTTTCTTCTTTCTTCAAGAATAAGATCTACGATCTAATAGTTTGTCTCTCTCTTCAGTTATTAATGATGCTTTGTGTGAGAAAAGGCTATGGGAGATGAAAGATCAGGAAGTTCAAAATTTTTACATGTGTGAAATTCGGAAGGACTTTGTGATTGATGCGACATTCAAGGGAAATTCTTCACGGTTTCTAAATCACAGCTGTGCTCCTAATTGTAAACTGGAAAAGTGGTAAGTAAAACTATCTATCAATTGACTTTCATGCCTTCCACATGTGGAAGACTGTTTTGGGCGTAGACCGACTATTACCCTCAAACTTTGCTGAGTCTTTCTTGCTAGGTTCCTAATAACCATCCAAATCTACATATCCCATTTTTGTTTCTTTTAAAACCCTATCCTCATAAGTCATTTTTATCCCAGTATATAGGTTTCACAATCTTGTTCCATGGACTCAAAACCCTTTCCTCCTTATTTTTCTCTTTCAATGTCTAATAACCCTATCAACTCTCACAAGTACTAGCATTTATATTACTTGCACATTACCTACACACTTTCCTGCTAAGAATAAACACTATTCTGACTATACTTTTGGTGACTTCTATATGTCAGCAAGTGGGTCTCTCAGAGAGATAGTTTGTTATATTCTTTTTAAATTAATTTGTAACTATAATTACTGAAAAATTTGAGAATTTTCCTCAAATAAGTTGTTTTGCAGTACTTTATGAAATGAGAAATTGTAGTCTGGGTTTTGTTGACCTTGTTACGATGGTAACATACATTTCAAACTTTAGAATTCATAAGCTGATGCATTGAGGCCATATGGATACAGTTACGTGCTTTTTCTTCCTACTCTAAGGAATTGTTTACCCATTAATGCTGGCAGACAGTTACAATTGTCATTTTTCATACTAGTCTTCCTAGTGTTTGACTTTATATTGGTTTATTTGCACATGGAAGATTCTGACTATATCTGTTGTCAATTTTTTCCTTTTATAAAGGCAGGTTGAAGGGGAGATTCGCGTGGGTGTCTTTGCATCTAGATCCATTCAAGTAGGAGAACCATTAACCTACGACTACAGGTCTGTGCAATGGATTGCTGATTTTCATATTATTTTCTGAGATTTGGATTTGAATTAACTTTTCAATGAATAAGCTGCAGCTGTGTATTCAATCCAGTGATATATCAAACTGTCCATAAAAAATTAGCATATTTTTGGTTTGGGAGCAAATATATTACAAGAGTATTGGTTTATAGATATATATATTTACTTCTTTATGAAGAAAAGAAAGTAACAATTGATTTTTTTGCAAGCCGAAATTACTTTTCAGCATATCCTGCACCATGCAAGTGACTGAGGGGACATGGTAGTTGGTAGCTTTCCTAAACCTAAGTGCATGTTATGTACATGGTATTAGACAGGACCAAACAATATAATAGATTATTGTCTTCCTTAATATTGTTTATTACTATCTAATTGTACCTATCAAGCGTGCTATTAGTACATAACTCTTGGTTTGATATAAAACAGCTGCAGAGACTAAAGCTACTGTTCTTGAGTCTGCAGATTTGAGCAATTTGGGCCAGAGGTTGAGTGCCGGTGTGGAGCTGAAAACTGTCAAGGCAATCTTGGGACTAAAAAGAAGGCTGTTTCAGGAAAAAGGAATAAAAGGAAGTCAGATTTGAACTTCTCGTGGGGTGCAAGACGCCAAAGATCATCTCTGCTCGTTTATGAGAACAATTAGAGCCAGTATAAAAAAAAGCAATTTTTTTCAGGCGGCTCATTTATGTTGTATACTGCTGTTATCATTGTATGCTTTAAAGAAAAAGGAAAATAGGTGCTATTAAATTGTTGTATTACAACAATAAGCTACAAACAAAGCCTTGTTCCAGTAAATTTGGGGTCGGCTATATTCAATTGTTGTAGTAGTCGAATTCTCATGTTTGTCATAGGCATACCTCAGGTTTTCCTTGTAACTGTTTCTCACCTCTAACTCTGTTGATAATTCTCATTAAGCATGGTAACAGTCCAGTTTGGACATGAATTTTAGAGGATAAAAATGTTTATGCTTTACCATTAGATTTGTGTTTTTGGCTTTTGATTCTGCTTCTGCAAGAACATCATAAAGAAAATGGTACTTGAAAGTTTATTTTACAGGAAAGGAAGAAAATTATCGTGAAGATGATTGGGTATGATTTTTGAAAAGTCAAAAGGAATTTTTGAGATCCAGAATTTCATGATGTGTGTTACAATGTCGCTTTCTTAAAATCATAGTAGCTATACATTTTAGGACATGGAACTCTTTTGATGAAGAAAAAAGTGAAGTTAGATTGTATCTATTGGAACATAATTTTGATAGTCTAGTCAGCTTAATAAAATCTCCTTATCTAACATGGTTGAACGCCTTGTGCATAAATTTCAAATTTTAATAAATAAAAAAAAATTACAGGGATAAAGTTTTATTCCTTGCGATGTGGATAAGAATATGATTCCTATCTTCTCGTGCAATATTTCCTTGAAAGCCAAAGAATCAGTGATCCGCGATTGTATTAGCAACATATATAGCATGTTTATCAGTTAGATAACACTACGGGTCAAGTGCCTTTTTGAGGCCTAAGGTTCTACAATAGCTCGACTGGAAGGGGTCAAGGAGAAAAATAACTGTCTTTGGAAATAGAAACGCTGTTGACTCTTAGTATTGTCAGTTTTAACGTTCTTTCAGTCGTAGAAACGCAATTGAAGCTCCACAGAAATTGGCTAGAACACTCACATGGGATCGGCTCCATGTGAGTAAAATATTGGGAAAACAACCACCCCCGCTGTGAGTGTTCTGGTCATTCTGCTTCTGTACGTCCAGTGCACTTGATTGAAGTAATCGTTGTAAATCTTGACCTTTTAACTTTTTCAGTTAGACGAACTCCCCTTACTAAATAAGTCGTTAAGATTATTACTGCCCAGGAAATCTGTTTTTGAACTATCAGATCAACAGATGTACAATGAGCAGAGGCTAAAACTTAGTTTAAAAAAAAGCATATATACATAGTGAAGAAAGAATCAAAAGTCTGTTTGTGACTGAGTAATCCATCCGCCTTTAAGAAAGCTCTTACAAATCCCTTCCCAGTATTTCCTATCCGCTTCTGTTTTCATTAACTTCATCTTGGCTTCTTCTGCAAAACCCTTCTGCAATTGTAAATAAATTATATAAAAAGTAAGTTTGCCGTGTACAAGAAAGAGTGCATGTGCTGTAATGAAGGATTCATATATTGGGTGATTCGGATGTGAATATAATAGGGACATCTTGTCATAAAATTTGGCAGAAATTTACGTTGATGGTCAACTTTGTGCAAACCGTTCTCCTTTATTCGAGTTTAGGACAGGCTATTAAAGGGAAATATGCCTCGAGACGTAAGTAACAAAGTTTAATGTTGCCTTCTTTTTATCAGGGTTTAGGAGGGTACAAAAGATAACATAGTTATATGTCTAAACACTGCAACGATAAAATCAGATTCTTATTGAATCTTCTTAAAAATTAATAAAATGTGTGATAGAAAAATTGTGGATTCTATGAAATATGTGGCTAAAACTAATTGTTGACGGACTTTGATAAATTAAATTCTAGATTTTAGTCCCTACCAAATATATTTGTAGCAAATTGTGCACTAGCTTTAACAAAATGCAAACCCTCCTCATTTATTAGGGTTTAGCGCCGCTAATGAAAAATAAAATTGTAGTCTAAGAGGTTTTGAAAACCAATAAAATTTACAATATATGGATCGTCTACCTCAATGGAGTCGTTCGAGAGAAGACGATCGATGAGATTGTCAAGAATGTCTTTTGTATATTCAGGATGTCCCTGAATTCCTAGAATGTTGTCTCCAAATGTGAACATCTCTACGCGTGTTTTATCAGAACATGCAAGAACTTGTGCTCCCTCAGGCACTTCACAAACCTGTCAACTAATTTCACGACCTGTCAAGTTTCTTTAATAAAAGTAAGAAAAAAAATTACACACACTAGACATGGAAATTAAATATAGTGTGAAAAATTAGAGAGAGGTATACCTCATCTTGATGGCACTCAATGATTGAAAGAGTGGGAGGAATTTCATCCAAATTATCATCAAAATATCCATGAAAATTGAAATCCTCAGTAAACCTAACCTCTCTTATTCCAATATCCCAACCACTATTTGCTTTCCCAACTTTCCCTCCCAAAGCTCTACACAAAACCTTGAAACAATTAAACATAATTATAAGTAAAAGTGAAACAAAATAAGCAAAATTAGCCTTCATTATTTAAGTATCATTTTATATAAGTATTCTATTTTCAGTACAAAATATATATACCTGATGACCAAAGCAAATTCCAAGAACTTTCTTCTGTATGATAAATAATGTCTTCAAAAGAAAGCAAAGTTCAAGAATCCAATTTTCATCCCCATAAGCATCATAAGGGCTTCCACTGATCACAAATCCTTCATATTTTTGAAGATCATCCATGTCGGGAAATTCGCCCTCGACTACGCGAAACAAGTCCCATTTCTCTCCTCCTTCTGCAAATGCTTCAACAAATACATTATAATATCCACCATAGGCTGACTTCACATAATCTGAATCCCTTGCTGCCATTAGTAGTGCAAATCTTTTCACTCTCTGGACCTTCATCTTGTAAAATAAGTGAAAATTAGAAATATATTGTAGGGATGAGTAGAAGTTTATAGGATTGTTATAGGGAAGTATGGAATTGAAATGGAAGGGACTAATCCTTTTATACAAGAAAGAGGACAGTAGCAAGAATATATACAGTAACTTAGTTGACAAAGGAAATTTCACGTGCTTCATATTTTGCATATAATAATAGTAAATTTCTTCCTCTAGAATAGATTCTCATTGCATCTACTTATGGATTATAACTTGTTAAATCAGTTAATTTACAAGTTTAAACTGTCAAATATAGTAACATAATGTATATTATTTAAATATTATCTTCAAACACTTGTTAGATAAGACAACACTTGAAAATCTAATATAATATATATACAAAATTGATCTCCTAAAGCACTCGGATGACGTGACACACTGTAATCAATCTAGTAATTATGTCTCACCACTTATTATATATAAATGTTCATAAATATATATAGAGTAATGATATCTGTAGTAAAGATTATCGGTAATCTTTTTGCGTGGCACATATGTGATGATTTATGATTTGATGCACAAGTCAATAAAAAACCACCACATTAATGCACCAAATCACAAATCGCCATATATATGACACGCAAGAAGATTATCGATAGCTTTTATTATGAATAACATTGCTCATTTTTATATCTAATGTTAAAAGCAGTGAGTATCTATGTACTTACTTGTATCTTCATGAATTTTATATCATTTGATTTTATCCATTGCTGTAAAAATTAATATTATTTAGGAGAAAAAGACCACTCTATTACATTCTGAGTATAACCAGTTGAAATTGGGAACTTCACGTGCTTAATATTTAGCATATAATAATAGCAAAATTCTCCTTTAGAAGTATAGAATCTATCCTGTTTTTATTCATCGCTTATTATTCTCTTTTGAAATAATTTCGGTGAGAATTTAGTTTCCAAATAAACTTATATATCATGCAAATGAATCTTTTGCTTTCCAAATTTATATACATATACAATGTTCATGAATATTTATTTATGTTCAAAACTTATGAATGGTTTTTTCCTCTTAATTCATGAATTTTACATTTAGGGTGTGTTTGAGCCACGTTATTTTAAAAGAATGTATTATGAAATAGTAGATTGATGAAGAATGTGTAGTTGAAAAAGAAGGAAATGTTATTGATATGATGAAAATATTATTTTATTGAAGAACGAGGGGTTGAAAACAAGTAGAAAGATGAGAATGAAAATTTTAATGTGTACCAAACAAGTCGTTAATTCTTAAACGTAATTTGGTTTTCGAAGCTAAAATATTATACTTTCTTCATGGTTTGAACCTTATTCTGATTTTGTTTTTCAATCACGCCTTGGCAACCCTATAATTCATTTTGCTTTCTAAGAAAAGTGGATTTGCATTGTGGAGGAGCACTACTAATCCACGAGTAAATCATATTCACAAATTGTACAGTAATTCCTGAATATGATAGATTTAATTCCAGCCTTCGAACAGATAGAATATAACCTAAATTCACTGCCTAATAATGATACCAAATGTGAAACTTCTTATTCAAGCTTATAAGAGGTATCTTCCTGGTTCTGTCACAGCTGAACCAATGAAAACCAGTATCAGAATTTCAGTAGAATGTCCAAAAAAAATAATATTCCAACTGATTTTCTTTGTATATAACAGAAATGAAATTTATCCTAGTTGGGATTATAATCTTTTGCCAACTTAGAGAATATCTGATGGTGTGACATTGGGTGTAAATAGGTATTTCGAGAACCACTTTCGCATCGTCATTTACATCCAGGTGGAACTAAATCCAAATTATACTCCAATAAGTAGATCTAAATCCATTTTTTCCATCTTGTGGATGTAAAAAAAAAGATGTAAATTAACGTCTAATTTTACATTTTCTGCCAGGAAATGCAATTTGCATCTCTCAATTGGAGAGTTTTTCGCTACTCTGGAGATCTAAATCTCAATTTTACAATACCATTTGAGATGCTCTAAGTAAAGGATAGAACACTGTCTAAAGACTATATTAATTAATTCCATCAACTTCTGATCTAAGTCTACTTATTGTTTGTATATTGTTGCAATATGGGATTGGACTTACAAGTGATAATGGGATATTATGAACACATTTAGTGATTTAATTTCGAAAATAAAAATTTGAGGGAGTTATTTTCACATTTTTTTTCCTTCCCTTTTTTGTTCTCTCTTTTTATCTTGCTAAGGGGAAAGAGGAATCATATAAATATAAACAAAACATTGCCATGTTTGGTAGTGATCTTTTAAAATTTACTTTTCCTTAAACTTATTTCAATCACATATACGTGAACGCTTAACTTTTATCTAAATTTTACCACACGTTCACCAAAGAAATCACTTTTTACACAATTTATTCTCAAAAAAATCTACATGATTTTAGAGCCACTGAAAATTCCCATAATTTGGCATCAGAACAAATCCTATTCACTTGAAGACTAGTCGTCAATGATTCAAGTGCATAATATATATCATCCACTGAAATTTATATTCTTCCTACCAGCTTTTGTACGGAGTCATCTAAAACCTTAGACTTCCATGCAAGAATTGTTAGAAGAGTTTGGGAAGTTTGGCCTGTCCAGGAAGGCAAACTATGAAGCACGAACAAATACCGAATAATAATAATAATAATAACTGTTCACAGAATTCATACAGGTTTTGCAAGGGCAGCACATGTATGGGTGAAGTTTTTTTCTTAAATGTCCAATCACACGGCGTCATGTGTATTCTGTAAAGAAATTCTGTGAAACTATTCTATACGTGTAGCATGATTGGAAAAAAGAAAAAGAAATTCTGTGAATCTATTCTATCAATAATGTCCTAAAATGTAAGCTGGAAAAAGAATCCAATTCAAATTAGAATCAATATGATAAGAAGGAAAGTGCGTAATGTGAAAACAAGATGGAAATTGCGGTTGCATCACAGAAGGGGGATGCACTGGTTAATATTCTTCTAAGCCAAATGAAGTGTAGATCTAAATTCTTTTTACACTATGATCAGTATTATCAAGGTATTGGATGCTAATTCCTGGTTCTTATTATCTTACAAGGAAAATAAACTCTAGTTCTTTTTTAGGTATATGCTTCGTGGTACACTCAAGTTTTAAGGACATTGTTCATCTCGGTTTTTGCATAGGTGACGTGGTTAATAGATTCTAGCTCCACTCATGTCCAAACTTATAGTTCCTACATATTTAGACAAATTGTTAGAAGCATGTAGCCTTCTTCAACAGTAGGGAAGGCGATTACAAGCACTTCGACGGTTAAGTCAGTCAACTTGTAAATATATATTTGAGCGTGGAATAGTTCGAAGATGTGAGCTACATTAGTATACAGGCACTTGAGGTAAATAGAGAATTAAAAGAGTGGGCAATATTACTATGAGTGTAAATTGTTTTTAACTTCAAATGACACTAAGTGTGAGTTTTTATAGTAATAGAGGTGAAGTGATTACCATTAAAATGAAATGAGACATGGCCTCATCTTAAAGGCCAAGCTGCCTCATCATAGGCGTCATTTCTATAGTCATAGGTTCAGAGGTATTTAATGATTCTAAAAAATGGACACCCTATGCCTAGGCCTGATATCTGGAAATCAGACTGAGATACACCTACTGTAGAGAAGGCACGTCAATCAATCATAGTAGATATTGTATGAAAAATATCTCGGAAGAGGTGAAAGAGGATGATGTCTTCGCGTGTTGAGAGGTTAGCCACTTCGGATTGACTTTGCAATAGGTTGTGGTACCTCGCCTCGTAGGAGTCTCAATTGATCAATTGGCTCAGGTCTATTGCCTACAAGCATTGTACACATTAAACTTTATACACATTACCCATTGTGTCCAATAATGAATGCCTTGCCAATCCTTTATACACATTAAACTTTCCAAAATGTCTTCTTTGAGTTGGTTCCTAAAATCAGATAGAATTTAACCATTGCAATAAAAGCAGACTCCAATGCTATAGTGCTAACCAATGGTATTATTATATCACTTGCAATCACAAAAACAATATGATATATACGTTCATGACGTCTCCAAAAATCAAGTAAATCAGAAGTCATTACATCAGCTGGATCTACGGTCCTAAGAACGTGATGACTAAAATACTTATTTAATTTTGTAAGGATTTTAGCTGGACCTACATCACATGTACTTTGATTATATGCAGGAAATATACTAGAAGAACCTTCATCATATTTTTCATTCCTAAATTCTATAAATAAATTCAATATTTCTTCATCATCTTCTTCAAGATTAGCATTAGGGAGTACGGAGGGTGCCCAACTAACATTTGCACCCCAATCGTTATGCATACAATTCATACATTAAAGATAGAGTATTCTCTAAGTTAGAATAAGTGATAGGAGCATCAAAATTTAAAACATTTGTGATTTTTCTAATAACATGTTTAGTACCTTCCAAATTGTACATGCCGTCCATTATTCATGCTAAAGAAAATAATATAGACAAAACTTCTCAGTATTTTCTAGTGATAATTGCATCAGAAGCTCCAAACCTTTGAAATATTAACAGACTTTCCTCAAACCTTTCAAAAGTTGCAGCCGTCACCCCAAACATTTTCAACTGTTGCATCTCAGGCCTTTTGGATAATTTCCATTCGTATTTCTGTTACTTGACCAAAAAAAGTAAGTGAAGGATTTGTTGTGGGTATTGTCAGATTTGCCAGAGTCGTTACAAAAAAATGTGTTGTTCTTGGTACTTAGGCTGATTTTGATCTATATATGTTGTTGTTTGCCCAATGGTATGTGAGGTATGTGTTTGTGGTTCATGGCTGGTGGATAAGACGTGGAATAATTTTATTGCTTAGGTTTGATTTTTGGTTGGAGGATGGGGGTGGCAATTTTTGGAGATGACAGTGATGTTGGTTTTGATGGTAGTGATGATGGTGGTTTGCGATGGTGGCGATGTATGGGTGGAGTAGAGGTGTCGGAGCTTTGCGGTGACACCAACGGTTGCAAACGTAAATGGTGAGATGGATTTAGGTAGAAGAAGGTTCAACTTTTCCATTTTTTTTTGTTATTCAAATATTTTAATTCTTTATGTAATAAATATAGAAGTATCATCTTGCACTAATTAACATTGATTAACTTGTGGTCAAAATCATTTTTTTTGGGTCAACTAACAGCAGACCTGATGGAACTGTCCAAAAGGGCATGTGATGCAACGGTTGAAAAGGTTTGGAGGTGACGGCAGCAACTTTCGAACGATTTGGGAAAAGTCTGCTAGTATTTCAAATGTTTGAACTTTTGTTGCAATTATCCCCATTTTCTAAACTTTAGTTCTATAGAAAATAATATTTCAGTAGAATCATGATCATTTCTATATTATTGAAAGTTCTTGCAATAATACAAAGACGTTCAAGAACTTAAGAACTAGTGAGGTAATATACCTCAGATAAGATATTTGTAGAAGTATAGAAATTCGTCAAAAATCTTTTAACATTAAAAGTTAATTCACAGATGGTATCAGTTAAAGCAGACTCATCATCATTTTTTCGTATGTCTAGAATTATAAATTTCAGTAATTAATGCTTCATATCCTTCACATGATTTGAGTAATAAGTAAGTCGAGTTTCACATATTCCTTACGACGGTTGCAATTTTTTTTTTTGGATTCTATATCAAATTGAGCACAATATTCTTCAAATGCTTGTTTTCTACTTGATGATATAGTAATATATACTATTGCATTTCTAATTCTATCGTTTGATAGCCAATATGCTTCATACCGTTTTGCACAATTAAATTAAAGATGTGACACACAGCGAATATGAAATAGAAAACTATCGAAATCTGGATTAAGAACCCTACACAGTTTATCAATAACATCCTTATTAACACTTGCATTATCAAACATAAAACTATGAATTTTAGATCCACACCAATATTCTTTTATAATTTCCATAATAGCATTGTGATGAAATTCAATTATTTTAAAAGCAATTATCTTTTATGTATAACTCAAAGTGAGTCTATGTAGTGTGCAATTGTAGCTACATAACTTTTTTTATTAATGTATTTCCAGATATCCGATGTAAATGATATAACACGACCATATTTTTGTAAATCTTGTATCATTTGTTTCTTGTGCCTAACGAAAGAATCGATGCAATAGAAATGAAGAGGTTTCTACTTACATTAACGTACTTTGTTTGAAAGGGTTCTTGCACGAACCTTGTGAAATGCTAGTTGTCCCCTATGCTTAGTGACAACTCAACTCTGGCACCATATTTCACCATTCCTTTATGACAATTTTCTTTCGAATAGAGCAATGTCCTAAGTGTATTAGAATTAGTACTAGAAGGAGTACCAAATTACAGTTGTGTTTATGTTTAACCAACAAGTCCATGTTTGGTTGAACATTTCACGTAGTGATGGTTGAGGTGGATAATACCGATTTCCTTTTGTCATGTCAATCTGTTTGGTAATAATTACCAACTACTTTACATGTCTGGACTTCGTCGATTGTACATCCCGTTGAATCCAATTCGAAGTGTTCCTAACACTTTACAGTTTTTTTTTAAGCCTTTCGCTTCCATGTTGCATCGGGTATTTCGAGTTCCAACTCCAATTCTTCATCATTATCCAAATCAATTGGATGACTAATTTGTTGAACTTCGTCGAAACCCAAATCGTTTGGAATGGGATGTAGTTGAAATCGAAAAATTCATTATGAAATTGAAATTGTCATAAGCGAGTTTGATCAAGCTCTCAATATGAATTGGGATCCATTTCAAAATACGCTTACCTATCTAAATGAAATGAAATGTAGTTAGGACTCATTAGGCAAGGCAGGACATTTATATAAAAAATAAAAAAAGTTGCTTCTAAACACATTTTGTAAATTTTCTAAAACTATTTTATCTTACTGGAAGAGTTTTTGAATGGAACTTCTCTAAGATAACTTTTTTTCGAAATGTTCTTCTATAAGCAAAAGCATTCTGCCATATAGTCCTCCTTATTGTCACAAAAAGGTTTATTGACGCAATACTCTAAATGTATGGACCTATTATCAAATCCCCCATACATTTTCAAATTGACAGAAAACCTCCTATATATTTTTGATGTGCGAAGGGCCCAATTTTCTTCTATTTTCTCAATAAATCTTTGTAAATGATGGATATACATTTCTATTTAAATAAAACAAAAAGGAAAGAAGAAAAAATT
>CAIGRQ010195040.1:0-10530 GCA_903798375.1 Fraxinus sp. D2006-0159
TGAAATTAACTTTAAATGGGACGGGAACTATATTTCCCATATCCGCCTCATACCCACTTCGGGTAAATGACCCTCGCTCGGCCCCTGCCTCGTTTACCCGATTAGGCGGGTAATCCCTGCCCCCTTTGGGGCGGGGCCCCACGGGTATCGGGTGGAACTGGTTTTTTTTTGTCATCCCTAGTTTTTGTCCCATCATTTCATTTAATTTAAAATTTTGAGATTCAAAATCGAGTTTTCTATTAAGTAATAGTAAAAGGTAATGTATTTGGTAAAATACTGATTATCTTTAATTGAAGCAGAATCTGATTATGACAGACTATTCAATGTCATGGATGACAGGATATGAACTTCTAAAAAAGATAAAGGTTAGTGATTTTGGTATTGTTAATTCAATAAGGAAGGTTTTAGAACTTTCCCTAATACTTATCATGATTTTTAGCTATTCTTGATTGATGCTATTGAAAAATGAAGTTTGTTGACGTTTGTCTTCTTTACGTTTTTCAATCAGAGCTCCCCGAAGTTACGGAAAATACATGATATGATTATGTCATTTGATTGACTGGTAACTAATGGTACATGGTATTTTTTATTTTATTTTTGTTTGGAGCTAGGATTCAACTTTTATTTTGTCTATTGCGAACACGGCAAAAATGAGGAAATTTTCCTTTGAAACTATAAAAAGCTAAATGCCTTGCCTTTATTATATGATGTGCAGCAATAAATAAAGAAAGTTAACATATAATTTAGTTGCAAGAAGGTACAATGGAAGGTTCAGAAATAGAAGAATAAGAGTGACGGCAAAAGAACAGTTGAGCTTGGGTCCGGTGAAGCAGAATGCTAAGCTACAAAGGTATCACCTATATGAGGAAATCACGGAGTCGGTATTAATGACCAATGAATCGGCTAGACTCACACCAGCCGAGACTACTCAAACTATAATTGAGGTAGCAAAGAAGAAAAATAATTTGATTTCAATAGTTATTTGATTTTACAATAAAAAATCTCTTAACAAAATATGTAATTCTAATTTTGTATTGAAATTCGATTTCTTAGGTGAACAACAAAACAACATTGATATTTTCAGGTTTCTTGAGCAACAATTCACGAGAACATTAATTTATGTAACTGATGAGTATTTAAGTAAGATAATTGCAGTTGTGTTCTGATTCATAATTAAATGACATTACATGTGTTAGTTTACTAAAGTTTTGTCAGATGTACACTTTCAAGTGAAGAATGATGAAGATGTCTTGCAAGCTCTAACTTCCAAGGAAACTGTTTTAGTAAGAGCTAAAAATATACATGACTAAGAGAATTTATTTTTGTATAATTTTATTCGAAACATTAGTAATGTAAACCTGAAAACATTACTTACAACTTACATGCTACATTATTTTATCTTCTTTTAATTGCCTATCAATTTCTTAGTCTGGTGTGTGCTATCTCATATGTATCAGCATATGGTAAAGTTATTATGCTCTATTTCTAAGGCATCTTGATTCGGTCTTCTTGTAGAAAGAACCTATAGTGCTAGCTTGAAATCTACATGAGAAGATATGTGATGTAATATCTGGACACTCTTGATCGCCAAGCTACAAATTATATTTACACTCTGCTTATTGTCAAAGACGAATAAAATAAGAGAGAAAAAATGATTCTGGAGAATAATAAGTTCAACCAGTATAAGTTGTGTTTGCTCTCTTCGTTTAATGTTTAAGACGAACAAAATCAGAGAAAATGGATTATTTTTGAACAAGAGAAAAAGGGAAAAGTTCTGGGAACTAATGGGTTCTTCCAACTTCAATTAATAATTTATGGAGGCTTACTTTACTTTTAAAACAATGTAGCAAGTGATTATTGGACTAGATACAGCAAAAAAATAAGCAGTGAGATGGAGGAAATTGATTTTGGTATAGACGAGCTGGATGATGACGATAGCGAATTTGATGATGAGGACAATAATGAAGATAGTGAAGGTGAAGAGGATGATAATAATGAAAAGGTGGAATCTCTTTGTTCATTTTTTGTAAGTCTTTAGTCTTAGAACTCTAGCACCGAAGTCTGTGAACCTTGATATTTGCTCATCTATAGGACTCTTGACGGCGATGAAGACTAGGATGAGGGATCCGGTGGATCACTAGGGAACCGGACAAAATTGGAGACAATACAATCTTCTCATCCTATGTATTTTGCCAAAAGTTAACTAGGTAACTATCTTTATCACATTCTTTTGATCAATGTATAGCATTAAATCAAAAAGTGAATTATGGATTATTCTTACAATGGCTGACCAACTAATATTTGCATATCTATGAACTTAACATATACTCCTGTTATATATCTATATTTTGTATTATCATTTTGTATCTCTTTCTTCTTAGAATACTTTCATTTTACTTACTAATCTTATTACCTCTTCAATCCAGTAAATCTATTTGTTGCGCAATGTTTTCATCTGACTGCCAAAGAACAAAAACCAGGAGGCATTGTTCAGATCAACGATAATAAACATGTAAAGGAACCAGCTCAAGATATCCCAACTTGGGCAGAGATATTGGAGAAGGATAAAAGTCTCAGAAATGGAATTTCATTTTACAAACTAGAGATGATTAAAATTCAATTATTTTTTGTCACATGGACATCAGGTAAGCGTTCAATTTTTCTTCCGTGAATCTCAAATGGCCCGAAGCTTTTCATTCTTTCGACTTTTTTTTTTCTACTATCGAAGGTTTTTTTTGTTTTCAGGACGTACCCCCAAAAAAGCTATCAAATTTCGACACTTTCTCTCTTTCTATTTTATTTGACTTCTAATTTGATCACGATATTATACAGTTTTTACTCAGAATAAAGAGGCATGTTTTTGTAACTTGCAAAAAGTCGTCCAAGCCACAATTGTTATGAATTTTCTTTTGGCCTGTGTACTCCATTGACGAATAATTATTTTACATTTTTTGCATTTCATCGAACGTCACAATGGAATGGATAACTTCTTGTGGAATACACTAGGTAAGAAAAGGGAAAGCATGTAACATCAAGAGTTAGGAGAAGGAACTAGGATTTGCTACCATAGTTAATACTTAAACCCTACACGTGCAGGGTCTATTGTATCCTTTAAGACTCTGTTACAAGGTGAAACATGTATAATATATTTCCAACTTATTACAAGTGTTACAACCCCTCTGATTACTCAATGGCTTGATGATTAGATCAGCTAACTGGTATGTAGATTTTGCATTTGTTGCCTGAATAACTGTTATAAGAGAAATACTCAATTAGAAGTTTATAAACTAAGTCCTAGACAGAGAATAGACATATCCCAACTCTGGTGACATTTTTTTTAAACCAAACAAAATTACAAGTGGCATGAGCTATTGCTTAATACTTCAGACCTTTTAATCACCTTGAGGATTGCATTCTTGTGCTTATTTTTTCGGAGATAGTGCTTTACTGCAGGTGAATACATAGTATCCTGCAATTTACCTTCTATCAAATGGAGATGTAGCCTAGTTGGCATCACCTAACTTTTGAGATACTGAACATACACCATAGTATCATTGACTACTCTTGGAGAAGTAAGAAACTAACCACACAAAAAGATAACAGGTCATGTGACTATGAGATAGTTCAACTTTCCAACTGATCTTATATATCTTCCAGGATTATCATGTAATTCAACTTGATTACCTTCGAGACAAATGGATCTATAGGAGTGTTAAATAAGTTTGGACACCTTAAATTCAAGTTTAGAGAACATATCAATAACTTTCTTCCTCTGACACAGAGGGACCCAGTGAATTGACCTCACCATTTCAACATCCAAAAGCTTCCTTAATTGGCTTCTTTTGATTGTGCATATATCTAATTAGTCCCATGTTCATATTAGCATGTGGTTGACTAAAATATGAAATATGTACCTTACTGCATGTGCCATGAAAACCTCTATCCCTAAAAGAATCTTACACAGGTACAATGATGTTTAAGAATATAATATTTAGAGTAAATTGAACCATGAATTTTATTTACTAAGTGTATGTCTAAATGCTAAAGATTAGTAAGTGCCTATGATTTAGGTGAAAATTTATTGAACTTTTAGAATAACTCTATTAGTATTCGACATGCTAACATTACCTTAAAAATAATACAGTTCGTGCATGCACGGGCATAAATAAATAAAAGAACAAGAAAAATAGAGTATTAACATAATACATTTTTCATAACTGTATCAACTTATTCTTTATAGGAATACTGCAAGGACAAAGTGCTCCAAATTATAGTTGTTCAATTCAGAATCTGACACAGCCAAACTAGTTAATAAACCATGGAATAAATCATTAATCTATAAAAACAAAAATATCCATTGTTGAGACTTATCTTTTAATGCTGCTTTTGACACAACTCCTCCACAAGCGAATCTCTATGAAAGGAGAAGTGAACTATGGTGTACAGTTGCAAGAATAACAAGAAACATGGATTGATGGAAAAATGAAACGAATGACGCTCACGTTCTCCATATAACAATGTATTTCATTGACTAATAGGTAGAAAAAAGGGGAAAAAATATATTAGTTAGAAATAATACTTGAGAGTGAATAAATTTTCAAATTGAAGTAGAATTGTATAGTATGCAATTTATAAGGTTAATGATAACATAGATAAAGATGAACACCAATATAAAAAAATTGGTGTAAAACATGATGGGCACCTTTTTTTTAATTAAATCAAGAAACTAATGCTTAGATTGGACAATAAGAAAACACTGATGTTCATTAATATACTTATCCTCCAGGAATGTTGCATTTGTGCTCAAAAAGACATTCCTATCTAGAGGACTATAAAAATAATATTCTCTGGTACCTGGTATCCCACAAAAGGCATATCTATGATCTAGACTCCAAATTTTCTGCCTTCCCTTGCAACACATAAGCCAGACGTCCTCAAATTCGAATGTGACGTAAACTGGACTTGCGACAATTCCACAATTCCAGGGGAGTTTTAGGAACATACTTAGAAATAACTAAGTTAAGAACATTTGCTGGTGTTTCCAGTACATATCCCCAAAATGAGATAGATAGAGTTGCGAAACTCATCTTTGTTCTAACCATGTCTAACAATGCCCTATTTCTTCTTTTTGAAACGTCATTCTGTGTTGGGGTGTACCTGGCGCACTCAGTTGAGAAACAATATCATTTTCTGTCAAGTAGTCCTTGAATTCTCCCGAGAGATATTCACCACCTTGTTCTGATCGAAGTGTCTTAAAACTTTTACCCAAATGTTTCTCGACCTCAGTCTGGTACCCTTTGAATTTTCAAAAGCATATGACTTTTGAGCCTTTAGGTAGATGTATCTAAATCTAGAGTAATCATCTGTAAAAGTGATGAAATACTTATAGGCCCTCTTGCAGGTGTATTTATGGGCCCACATACATTAGAATAAGCTAGGTCTAATACTTATTTGACTCTATATCCTTTTTGTTCGAAAGGATCTCTTGGTCATTTTACCTTCCAAACATGAATCACAACCTAGCAATAGTTCGACCTTAAGTATATTTAGTGAACCATCTCTAGTCAATGTTTGTATCCTGTTAAGGTTGATATGTACAACTCTAAGATGTCGTAAATATGTATCATTAGTATGGTAAGATATTTGTTTCTGGTTGGTAGAAGTAACATTTTATTTGTGGCGCAATTTAAAATGTAAAGACCATACATCAAATATATAGCATAAATAAGAGCTTTATTCTTTAAAATATAAAGCGCATTATGCGTAGAATTTATGGAATGACCTTGTCCTATTAAACAAGAAACAGAAATCAGATTCCGCTTCATCACGGGAGATAATAACAGTCACTAAGAATTAAATGCCTACCACTATTGAAATAAAAGTAAACTACTCCTACTGCTTTTGCTCTAACGATAGCTCCTGCACCGACGGTAATTTTAAATTGGCATTCACCGAGTCTTCTGCTCTCCTAAAGCACCTGCAAAGACATTCATATATGATTAGTGGTTCTAGAGTCTACAACCCAAGAATTTGTAGAATCAACCACCAAACAGGACTCGGCAACAAAAAACTCACCATCACTATGCTTTTTAGCTAGTGCACCAAGGTGGTCTTTCTTCCAATGTCCTATGTGACCATAGTGAAAACACTTGCCCTTTGGTGTTCTATCTGATTTGGGCTTTTTGTTGCTTTTTGAATTCTCGTTAGATCTCTTGATCTTCTTTCCAACTCTGCCTTTTAACTTGGAAATAGATTTGCTAGCAATTTCCGTATAAGCATGGCCACTTTTACCCTTAAGACCACTTTCCACATTTTGTAACTCATTCATCAACTCAGTCAATGACATATCCATCTTGTGCAACTGATAGTTCACATTAAACTATGAAAACATATCAGATAAAAAATTCAATACCTTATCAACTTGAATTTCCTAATCAATAATTGCAACTAGATTCTTAGCCACATTGAAGTGTGTAATCATAATCAACATATGATCCCTCGTAGCGTTCTAGGTTTCATGCGGATGTTTTGCAAGGTACGAACGACCTCAAAACGAGCTCACCTCCTTTGATTTCCAAACATGCCCTTCAAACATTCTAGTATGTTATAAGAGGTCTTCTGACTTTCAAACTTTTGCTGTAACACATTTGACATTGATGCCAAAAAGTAACAACAACCATCTTGTCATGCGCGATCCACTTATCATACGCAACGCTCTTGGTTTTGTCTGTTGTCTCAATAAGTTCTTGGGGACATTCCTCCTCGGGCACAAAATCAAGTTTTTCGACAATAAACCAAACATCAAATTACATTTCCAATCCACATAATTATCCCCGACAAGTTCGTTTTGCTTTATAATAACGGAAAATGCGCTGAGACAAACTAACAAATAATTATTTATTGCATATTAAAATTGATTAGCGAATAATAATTTAGCATATAATGCATGAATGCATTTGCAGATCCATTTAACTACAATAATGCAATGATAACTCGATCTTTGTGATCCAACATGCCTCTCTATAGGAAAGGTCACTGTGTCCATTGATCAAACTGAGACCCTCCCACAAGAAAAATTATATCTAAAAACAAATGTCTATATTAAGCTTAGTATCGTTCTATTTGGTCACCAAAATTATAAACAAGAGCCTCTATAGGAGGATCGTAGATAATTCCGATTTGAGTGTATAACATTTGTCTCAATTTCTAAATAATTGAAAATAATTTCGACATCTATAGAATTCTCACAAATTATATTCTATCTAGACAATCTTATCATAAAAAAATAAAATTAACCTACTCGAACAACACGACCCTCCTATAAGGAGTCTGTTACAATATCGGCACGAGACAAACGTGTTACTTTGCTTATGGATTGACCAAAAGAGACAATAAGTTTTTATTTAAATAAACACCCTCTCCTACTCAATATTTTAAAGTATTGGATATTAGTTTTGAATAATTACCAAAAGTTCACATTAATCATATTAAACATACAATTCAATTATTACGATTTTTCCATCCAAAAAATTTAATATAATTTAAATTAATCAAGAAAAAATCGGTATTCAATTATATGTATCTTATTAATAGTATCTTGAGCAATGTAACAAATAAATTTACATGTCATGATATCTAAAACCATAATATTTCAAACAATAATTTAAAACAATAATAAAGCGATAAATTAAGTATTATTTGTGATCGAAAAATGAATTAAGAATTAAATTAAAAGCTAACCCAAGGCCAATATCTAATTTAAATCTTGGGAACAATACATAACTCCTACATATAAAAATCACATTTCAAAACTAACAAACTCCCTAAAATATTTCATAAATCGGATGATCAATCAAATTATTAAATACATAATTATATTATAATATACATTTATTCTCTCTCTACATTAATTGACATATTGATATTATAATCCCCATCCCACCCCACCCCACCCCACCCCATCCCAAAAATCTCTAGAAATTCAAATATCTTTACACTCCTCACCCCCAACGGACCCAACCCCCACCCTACCTCCCCGTAGAAAACTTCAAAAATTAAAAATATTTTCTCTCTACAGAAGCTCTCTCTCTATACATATTTACAGACACAAATAATTTTACAAGTGGTGGTGATGAGGTGGCACTGTGTTAGAAAATAGATTTATGTGGTAGCGGTGATGGTACATTGCACGTGATAAAAGGGCATCAGAGTTTCTCCCCCATTGCACCGCACCTACCCTAGAAATCTCCAGAAATTCAAATCACTTTACACTCCCTACCCCCAACGGATCCAACCTCCGCCCTATAGAGAACTCCAAAAATTAAAAATGTTCTCTCTCTCAACAGAAGCTCTTTCTCTCTATACACATTTACAGACACAAATAATTTTACAGGTGGTGGTAAGGTGGCACTGTGTTAGAAAATAGATTTGCATAGTGGCGGTGATGGTGTATTGCAGGTGATAAAAGTGTATCGGAGTTGATTTGTTTAATGGTGGTGGTAGGAGTGGTGAGGTGGTAGCAATGTTTTAAGTACTGTGTGGTGGCACTGGTGTTGCATTTTAGTTGACGAGATTTGTGACTAACTGTGTTATATGTGACTAGATTTATTGATTGTGAACCTGTGTTATCTGTGACTAATTGTGACCAGACCGTCTGTAACCAAGCCAGTCTAATTTGTGATTATATGTAACCAAGTTACATGTATTATCTGTGAATAATTGTGAAAAAAATTTGTATTCAATGTAACTGTCTGCGACTAAATCAGTCTAATTTGTGACTCACTGTTATTCTAGTCAAAGACAGTCACAATGAAGACTTAATTGGTCACAACTGATCACACAATAAACACATACTTGGTCACAAAGGGTCACCACAAGCAAATCTGCACACACCAAAGACCAACACCACAATCCACGACCACTCACCACTACCTTCACTCCAATGCACCACCACTACTACCTTCAACTTAAGTTTACAATCACCTCAAAATCCACAATGATAATCACCATCACCATCACTTCCACCAACACCTTCAATAAACACCAACCACCACCATCGTGTCCACCATCGACATCACACCATCAACAGAACCACCACCAACAATTTTAGAAAACACAAAACTCGAACTATCCACCAGTCACTATGCCATCTCCTCCTCCATTTTCAAACACATCTCAAAAATCCACCACCACCACCTCTACAATAAAACAGGTGAGAAAACCCAAATCACCGATGCCAACTCCTCCTCTAGAGTCAAATCACCACCACCATCACCTAAAATCATCGTCTCCCGTACAAATCACCTTGTATAAATTCGCGTTCATGTCCTAATCACTATTATCTTCCATATCTGATCTAATAACCCAACCCGAATCACCAACACCTCTTCCAATAATCACCAAGAAAATCACCCTTTCACGATGGAAGAATTATAAAGAGAAAATATACAGAACTCGTCGGACATAAGAAAATCGCCCTTTCACGATTTCTATTCACATTATAAATCCTAAAAAGGTAGATTGGACCACTCAGATCACATAGTGCCACCAACACCTGCATCACTGCACCGCCACCGCCACCGCTACTGCCAACACCACCTGTACCAACAATACCACATAGTCTGAACACCCAAATCACACAACGCCACCACCATGATCACCTGCAATGCTCTACCGCCACTGCTACAACCTAACATCATGCTTGATAATGTTGTTTCATGGAAGTAATCGCCTTGAGGAGGTAAATTGGCCCAATGGAAGGTCTTTATGATAGTGGGGCCTACTGGTTGGAGAGGCAGATCTAAAGTTTTCACCTAAAGTCACTATCAATTTGACCATTTTTGGGGAGAGAGATGCGGTGGCATGAAGACGGTAGGTTAAAAGGGCAGATTGAGGGAGCAAGTTCGCCGTCGGTGAAGGCCGTGAGTGGAGGTTTGGATACGTGCTCTGTGGTTCTTCCACGACCTACTTTTTTTCTCACAGCAACGACTGTATTCCATTTGTTTACAATTAGAAAGATAAAAACCTTATATAATGGAAGCCGTGTACAAATTTTTAAAAGTGGGGATGGGTAGGTGCAGAGTGTGTATAATAAGATTTTAAATTAAAAAATAATTATAACCTGATTTTTGAAAAAAATTAATTTGTACCTGAATTTTGAAATTAAAAATTAAAATATAGGAGTTAAGGTCATTTTCCCTTAAATCTTTAGCCTAAAAATCCTCAAGAATCAACCATAGTAATCCAACAACAATTGAATTCCGTCTACGCAACTGAAAAATTTCTGAACTCGATCGATTCGTGAAATCTACAATCCGCTTCTGCCTCAATTTAAAATGTGGATTATCATTGTGCCTACTACAATTGTTTTATCAAGCGTGCTACTTGGCCAGCGGTTTGACCCGGGATTTAATCCCGGGCCAAGCAGTATTATTCTTGTTTTATTTGCTGTAATGATCGATATCATTATTACCACATTAATTAACAAGAAAATTACCTAGAAACCTACTTTTAAAGTTTCATTTTCAAAAA
>CAIGRQ010195083.1:0-10377 GCA_903798375.1 Fraxinus sp. D2006-0159
TTTATTTCAATTTATTAGTTTGTTGCTTTTGTGAAGAATTAACCTACACGTCAGCTCATACACCTCAACACACCATCATATTCATACGGCTGTGTAGCATGAACAATATTTCCTTGCTGTCCATTTTCTATTACACCATAATAGTGGCCTTGCTTTCTTGTTGTAAATAGATTCCAACATCCTCCATATTTTATGGATCTAACTACAGCTGTACTATCTAGAATATTCCTTGTAACCTATAAATTGAATGTAACCAATGCAATAAATTAGAAACAGCAATTCAGATGCTCCTGCTTTTTTACTTGGTATTAGAGCTTTCAACATGGCCAACGCTAGTAGCACACCTAAAAACATTGATCCAGTGTTAAGCTCGAGCAGCACCATTGCTCCAATGAAGGAAAGCAACCACTTTTCCCCTTTTGGTATAAATCTGACTCAAGTAGCAGCAATGAAACTTGATAAAGACAATTACCTGCTCTGGCAAAACATGACTCTTCCTGTCATTCGTGGGCATAAGCTTGAAGGCTATATTCTGGGAACAAAGGTGTGTCCTCCAGAATTTACAACCACTCATACTGGTGATGCCGGAACCAGTGTTGAAATGATAAAAAATCCAGAGTATAATCAATGGATGTCCACTGATCAGTTACTAATGGGGTGGCTCTACTCTGCCATGACCCCTGACATAGCCATGAGAGTTATGGGAGCAAGCACCTCCTATGAACTATGGACTACAGTTAAGGAAAGCTATAGAGTCCAAAACAGATCTAAGATTACCTTCTTGACTAGAGAACTTCAGAAATCAAGGAAAGGAACTATGAGTATTAACCAATACTTGAACAAAGTCAAGCTACTTGCAGATAATCTTGAGATAGCTGGAAAGGCAGTCCCTCACTTAGACCTGGTTACTCAAATCTTAGCAAGATTGGATGAAGAGTACACACCAATTGTTGTACAAATCAACAGCAGAGATCATATTACTTGGGGAGAATTGTAATCAACCCTTATGACCTTTGAAAGCAGACTAGAACATCTAAATTCAGTCAGAAATGAACTAGCTGGAATCAATCTTGATCAAACTTCTGTCAATTTCTCTCAAAGATCAGACTCAAATCATCACTACAAGTCCTACACACAAAATTCTAGGGTTTTCAAACTTCAGAGGTGAAGGAGAGGCAGATTCAGAGGAGGAAACTCAAGCAGTAGTGACAGACCAATATATCAAGTGTGTGGCAAGGTTGGACATAAAGCCAACATCTGTAACTACAGATATGATGAAAGATACTCAAGCATATCACCTAACCAAAGAACCTTCTACAGCCTTTCACCAACAGCCCTTATCGCATTACCAAGCACTATAAGTGATTCAGCCTGGTATGCTGATACAGGAACAAGCAATCACATAACAACAGAAAAAGGAAACATCGACTCAACCAAAGAATATACTGGTAAGGAAAAAATCATGGTTGGTAATGGAAATAGACTACATATCTCACATTTTGGCAACACTCACATCCCAACTTTGAATGATAAAGTGCTTATGTTAAACAAACTCCTGCATGTGCCTGAAATCAAGAAAAATCTTGTTAGTGTTTCACAATTGACTGCTGATAATCAAGCATATATGGAATTTCACTCTAACTGCTGTTTTGTTAAGGAAACTAATGAGGGAAATAATGTTGCAAGGGAAGCTTAAGGAAGGGTTGTATCAACTGGATCTTTCTCACCAAAATTCTAAGTTCCACTCACTAAAGTCTGTTAATCCAAATAAACACTGCTGCTATGCCTCATCTCTCAGTCCTAGTCAAAAGTCTAATTCTAGTCAAAAGTCTAGTCAAGAGTCCTTAAATTCCCAAATTGATGTATGGCACAAGAGACTTGGACATCCATCTATTCAAGTGGTGTCTCAAGTGCTCAAAACCTATAATCAAAAAGTGAAAGAAAATGAAGTTAAAACTTTTTGTGAAGCCTGTCAATTTGACAAATCTCATCGACTACCATTTCCTTTATCCACCTCACATGCTAAAACTCCTCTTGAACTCATACACACAGATTTATGGGGCCAATCACCAATCCAATCCACATCAGGTTTCAAATACTATATAACCTTCTTAGATGACTTTAGCAGATTTACCTGGATATATCCCTTAAGATAGAAATCTGAGGCACTCAATGTATTTGTCCAATTCAAAAAATTGGTTGAAAAAAAGTTTGCTAGCAAGATAAGAACCCTACAAGCTGACTGGGGAGGAGAATACAGATCCTTCACCAGGTTCCTAAAACAAGAAAGGGTTGGATTTAGGCATCCCTGTCCTTACACTTATGCACAAAATGGAAGAATTGAGAGAAAACACAGACACATAACAGAAACGGGTCTTACCTTCCTAGCTTAAGCTAAATCACCTTTAAAATACTGGTGAAAAGCCTTTCAAACTGCTACTTACCTTATAAACAGAATACCAACACCAACACTCAAAATGCAATCACCTTTCCAAGCTCTCTACAGAAAAGAACCAGACTATAAACTGCTAAAGATCTTTGGGTGTGCCTGCTACCCTTGCCTAAGGCCCTACCAAAAATACAAGTTCAGCTTTCATTCAACAAAGTGTGTCTTTCTTGGGTATAGTGAATCACATAAAGAGTTCAAATGCCTTAGTTCATTATGAGAGTCTATATTTCAAGGAATGTAATGTTCAATGAACTTGAGTTCCCTTTTGAGTCATTATTCTCAGCACAAAATCAGTCCAACTCTACTGAACATGAAGCAGTTGTGTCATACTTTCAATTCTTCCCTCAGCAAATCACCTTGAGTTCCATATCTAGTCTAGTTGATACAACTTATCCTAAAGCAACCATCACTCTACATAATCCATCTCTTAGTTTAAGTAACACTCAACATGAAGGTTTAAACATTGGTGAGGCCGAAAACAGTGGTGAAAATTTCACCAGAAGTGCAAATGACCTGAAAACTGAAGTTGAATTGCCCCAGAATATTGAAACTTTTGAATCAGAACATCAACAATCAGCTGGTAATAATTTAGGAGACCTGAATCAACCAAGAGTAAGTAATGTGATCAAACATCCCATGATCATAAGGGCAAAGGCTGGAATCTTTAAACCCAAAGTATACCTTGGTGAATCAGTTAAAAACAGTCCAGAACCTTCAGAACCTAAAAATGTCAATGAAGCTCTCTTGGATAAGGACTGGAAGAATGCTATGGAAGAAGAGTTCAGCGCATTGATGAAGACAAAAACTTGGAAACTTGTGCCACCATCATCAGCATATAATATAGTAGGAAACATGTAGGTTTTCAGAATAAAACGAAACACAGATGGATCAATTTAAAGGTTCAAGGCAAGACTGGTTGCAAAAGGCTTCCATCAGGTTCCAGGCATTGATTTTTATGAAACATTCAACCTGGTAATTAAAGCCTCAACCCTGAGAATTATACTCACTCTGACAATTTCTAAAGGATGGGTAATTAGGCAAGTTGACATCAACAATGCCTTTCTAAATGGCGAACTTGAAGAGGTGGTATATATGAATCAACCGGAAGGATTCATAGATAAAGCAAAACCTGATCATGTTTGCAAACTGGAAAAGGTACTCTATGGATTGAAGCAAGCACCTAGAGCTTGGCATGAGAAGTTAAAAACAACGCTGATGAGCTGGAAGTTCAAAATCAATAGCTGACACTTCCCTGTTCTACTTCAAAAATGAAAAAAATATTGTCTTTGCACTTTTATATGTAGATGACATCGTTGTGACGGGAAATGACACGAAGAAAGTGCAAGAGTTTGTAAAGGACTTGCACTGAAGGATATGGGGAACTTCATCATTATCTGGGAATTGAAGTGATATGGCATGATTTAGGAATTCATCTCACTCAATCAAGATACATTGCTGAGCTGCTTAAGAAGTTCGAACTGCAGAACATCAAGCCATGTATTACACCCATTCCTGCAGGCAAAACCATGTCCAAAATCGATGGAGAAGCTCTGAAAGATCCATCAATTTACAGAAGTGCAGTAGGGGGACTGAATACCTTTCACACACACGGCCTGACATTACCTTTGCCATTAACAAACTCAGTCAGTTTTTGCAATCACCAACATCTATACATTGGCAGGCCTTGAAGAGAGTACTGAGATATCTTAAAGGGATAATAAATCAAGGATTGTGGATACAAAGAAGTGACGACTGAATTTAATTGGATTCTCGGATGTTGATTGGGCTTCATGTCCAGATGACAGAAGATCGACGGTCGGATACTGCATCTACTTAGGTGAAAACTTAATAGCCTGGTCATCAAAGAAACAACGTGTGGTTGCTAGATCAAGCACTGAATCAGAATACAGAGCACTCACTTCAGCAGCCTCTGAAATAGCTTGGATTCAATCTCTCTTTAAGGAACTTGAACTGCCTCAAGTGTCAACTATAATATTATGGTGTGATAACATGAGTGCAGGAGCTTTAGCAGCCAATCCAGTATACCATGCTAGAACAAAACACATTGAATTGGATATTCATTTCATCAGGGACAAGGTTCTTGCAAAAGAATTGAAGTTAAATATGTGCCTTCCTCAGATCAAATTGCTGACTTGCTTACCAAAGGCCTCACTCACTCAAGGTTTGTCTTCTTAAAGGACAAGCTTGGAGTTACTTCAATACCGTCCAGCTTGAAGGGGGGTGTAAAGAATTAACCTACACATCAGCTCATACACCTCAGCACACCATCAGATTTATACGGATGTGTGGCACGAACAATATTTCCTTGCTGTCCATTTTCTGTTACACCAGAATAGTAGCCTTTTGTTGTAAATAGATTCCAACATCCTCCATATTTTATAGATCTAACTACAGTTGTACTATCTAGAATATTCCTTATAATCTATAAATTGAATGCAACCAAGGCAATAAATTAGAAACCGCAATTCAGCTGCTCTTGCTTTTTTACTGTTTTGTCAATAATTCCCTGATGTACTAATCTTCAGCTTAGTGGAAAGTTTGTTTCTTGATTCTTAGCATTGTTCGTTATTTTCCAATATTGTAAGACTATTATAAATAGTTAGTCGTGTCTTCAATAAAAAAGGAAGCAGATTGAAAGCCCAAACCATTCTCTTTTCTTCCTTCTCCTCCTCTATTAAATTATTACGTATCAGTGATATCAGAGATAGGTTATGACCATGGACACTCGTGGTAAAACGAATGCAGAATTTCGCAATGAGATTAGCAAAATCTCAGCTCGACACGAATCAAGCTTTGATAAGGTGCACGCCACCTTGCAAACGGTGTTAAACGAGCTTCAAGTTCTCCGAACCTCACGTAGCCCAAACAATCACCATCTTGAAAACCCATTTGGCATAAAAGAATCCTCACACCCACATACTTCTCACTCTATCATCACCAACGACACCTATCATCAACACTTGAAGTTGTCCTTCCCAAATTTCAATGGCGAGGACCCAACTGGCTGGGTCTACAAAGTAGAGCAATATTTTGATTTCCGAAATGTTGCGCCTGAGCAACAAGTTCAGCTGACATCCTTTCATCTAAAAGGAGTGTCGTGGCACTGGTTGTTGGCGAAATTCTAAGGACCACTAACATGGAAAGAGTTCACCAAAACCGTCCTTCTCCATTTTGGCCTAACTGATTATGAAGACCCGTAGGAAGCTCTAAGCTGACTCAAACAAACCTCAACTGTAGCAGCTTACTAGGAAGCTTTCGAAAAACTCTCCCACTGAGTTGATGATCAGTACGAGAGTTTTCTCGTCGGTTGTTTTATTGTTAGACTCCGAGATGAGATTCGCATATATGTAAAAATCAAACAACCCAAAACCTTGGCAGATGCTATAGGGGTCACTCGGCTGATAGAGGAACGAAATCAATTATAGAAGAAACCAAGCCAACCATTTCGCTCCACACCAACTTTAGCGGCAACAAAGACCAATTCCAATCCAACAGTTGGTATACTAGGCCCTCCTCTAACCCAGCGTGTGAATCTAGGCTCCAATCCTACTTCTACAACCTTTCTTCGAATCACTAACCAAGAGGCGCGAGAACGCCGAGAGAAAGGATTATGCTACTATTATGACGGGAAGTTCGTTCTGGGTCATCGTTGTGAACGTCCGCAATTGTTCATGATTGAGGATTTACCGCATCCAAGCTTCGATGACGATAACAACGCTAGACGAGCTAAAAGAAAAAGAAGCAATGCCCGAAATTTCTTTTCAAGCAATTGCAGGAGCCACTCATACACAAACAATGAGCATCGTGGGCAAGCGAAAAAATAAGGATATAACGATGCTAATAGATGGCGGTACCACTCACAACTTCATCGATCAAGCCATAGTCGCCAAGTTACCAATGGTTCGAGACAAAAAGTTTCAAGTTATGGTGGCCAACGGTGAGAAGATAAAATGTACTGGGCAGTGCCAAGCACTCACCATCACCATCCAAGGCCATTCCATCATAGCAGACTACTATATACTTCTCGTTGCAGCTTGCCAACTAGTTCTAAGAGTACAATATCTCGAAACTCTCGGACCTATCAAGACAGATTACAAGTAACTAACCATGACCTTCAAGGTTGAAAGAATTTCCCACACGTTCCAAGGACTGAAACGAGCCGGTATTGAAGCTTTAACGGATAAGGAATTTAGCAGCCTACAAGGTATTGGGTTTTTCTTCCAAATCATCCCATCTTCTAATAACAGCCAACCAAACTTGTATCTACCTGATGTCGGTCATCTCTTAGCTGAATTTTACCAAGTATTTAAACCACCCACCAGCTTGCCTCCAAAGAGATCACATGACCATCACATTCCATTGCAACCAAACCAAATGCAGAACATGTGAGCTTGAGGCCTTATCGGTACCCTTACTACCAAAAAATCAAGATAGAGAAAATGATGAAGGAGCTTTTGCAGTCGGGTTTGATAAGGCCTGGTAATATCCCGTTCTCATCATCGGTTCTATTAGTGAAGAAGGCAGACGGCGATTGGCGATTTTACGTAGACTATCATGCCTTAAACAACATAATCGTCAAAGATAAATACCCCCATCCTTTCATCTACAATATCTCCAAACTGGATTTACGGGCTGGCTATTACCAGATTCAAGTACAAGAGGAAGATATCCCAAAATGGCTTTTCGATCACATGACGGACATTACGAGTTCATTGTGATGTCATTCGGCCTCACCAACTCACCCGCAACCTTCCAAAGTCTCATGAACGATCTCTTCCATCCCTATCTTCGAAAATTTATTTTGGTATTCTTTGATAACATTTTGATGTACTCTAAGTCATGGGAAGATCATCTCCACACTTGCAAATTATTTTAGAAATTTTATCAGCTAATAGTTTGTTTGCAAAAGAATCAAAATGTCGGTTTGGTGTTTCACAGGTGGAGTATTTAGGACACATAATCTCATATCAAGGAGTAGCAGTTGATCTAACCAAAATACAAGCAGTCCTAGATTGGCCCACCCCAACTACAACTAAAGGAGTTCGTGGGTTCCTTGGGTTAGCTGGATACTACCGAAAATTTATTCGTAATTTCGAAAGTATAGCAACTCCATTAACTCAACTTTTATCAAAGGATGGATTCCATTGGAACAAGGCAGCGAAGATGGCTTTCAAACAATTGAAAGAGGCATTGACTTCACCTCCAATTTTATGTCTTTCCAATTTTTCTCAAAAGTTCGTGATTGAATGTCATGCGAATGGAATCGAAATTGGTGCAGTCCTTACCTAACGTAATCGACCTGTAGCTTATTTTAGTGAGGCACTCAAAGTCCCTGCATTGGCGTTATCCACTTATGAGAAGGAATTGTTGGCCATCGTTAAGGCAATAAGAAAATGGCGCCCATATTTGCTTAAGAAACCATGTACGGTCCATACCGATCAAAAAAGTCTCAAATATCTGTTGGAACAACAGATTACTACACCGACACAGACTCGATGGCTACCAAAGATTCTTGGGTATGATTATGAAATCGAATATAAGAGAAGGCATGAAAATTAAGGTGTAAATTCCTTATCACGTATGGTTGAATTTCAGTTTTTATCTATTTCTATGCCAAATGCGGATTGGTAGCCGATACTCCAAGATGAAGTCCAAAATGATCCATTTTATGCAAAATAAAACAAAGCTCATCTTTGTCCATCCATCAACTACTCCAACGTGATGGGGTTTAGTTCAAAAAAGATAAGGTTTTCTTAAGTCCTACATTAGCTTTGATCCCAAAGATAATTGATTAATGCCATTGCTCACTTACTGGTGGTCATTTTAGGTTTCATAAGACCATTGCTCATATCAAACAAAGCTTCTTTAGGTCTACTATGCATCAAAAAGTGAAAGAATTTCTGCAGCAATGTGATGTTTGCCAACGGTTCAAAACTGATTGCATGAAGCCGGCGGGATTGTTTCAACCGCTGACGTTCTTACTCAAGCGTGGACCTATGTTTCGATGAGCTTTATAGAGGGATTACCGCCATCTAATGGACATACCATCATAATGGTAATCGTCGATTGATTAACAAAATATGCTCACTTCGTAGTCTTGAAGCATCTGTTTACGCAGCCTCTGTCGCCAAGTCATTTGTTGCAAATGTGGTTCGTCTCCACAGCATTCTAACATCCATTGTTAGTGGTCGGAAGTATTTATCATCTCCTTTTGTCAAGGACTATTCTAGCTACAAAGAACCAAGCTCTGCATGAGTTCAAGTTACCACCTACAGTCTAATGGCCAAACGGAGGTGTTAAATCACACTTTGAAGCAATATTTACGGTGTTTAACAGGTGATCTATCGTGGAAATGGAGAGAATGGATTCATTGGGCTGAGTTTAGCTACAACAAATCAATTCATTCCTCTACCAAAATGACTCCCTTCAAGGCTGTTTACGGCATTCCACCTCCAAGTCCACTAGCTTATGTTCCGGGTACATCTCGCGTCCAAGCTGTCGATGAGTATCTACGTGACCATGATGCCATTTTATGAGAATTACGGCATAATCTTTTGCTAGCCCGAGATCGAATGAAAAGCCAAGAAGATCAGAACCAGCGAAAGGTTTCTTTCATTGTCAGAGATTATGTGTATTTAAAGCTTCAACCATATTGCTAGACTTCTGTGGCTTTTCGACGTTCCATGAAACTTGCTCCCCATTTTTTTGGTCCATATCAGATAATTGAGAAGGTGGGTACGGTGGCACATCGATTAGCTTTTCCTCCAGGTTCTCAAATTCATTATGTGTTCCATGTTAGTTTGTTACGAAGCATGTGGGACCAGTTACTCCGGCCTCTATTCAACTTTCTCCAGTAGCAAACAATTCTACCATTCTACCCAAACCAGAAGCTGTCCTGAACCGTCGCGTCATTCGTAGAGGAAAATACCGTCCAAAGTCTGAAATCTTAGTTAAATGGAAAGGAGCACCAGTGGCAGATGCCACATGGGAGAATGAATGGCGCTTCTCCAAGTCATATCCCGATTTTCTCCTTGAGGACAAGGATCCTTAAGCGAGGGGGAATGATACGTACCGTTATTATTAATTACGGAGCCATGCAACTGACTACATGTGGGACTTGGAAGACTTATTTCAATTTATTAGTTAGTTGGTTTCGTCAATAATTCCCTGATCTACTGATCTTCAACTTAGTGGGAAGTTTGTTTCCCGATTCTTAGCATTATTTGTTATGTTCCAGTATTGTAAGAATATTATAAATAGTCAGTCATGTCTTCAATAAAAAAAAAAGGAGAGCATATTGAAAGCCCAAAGGAGAGCAGACTAAAAGCCCTAACCATCTTCTTTTCTTCCTTCTCCTCCTCTATTAAATTCTAACGTATCGCAGAACCCCCAACATTCTTGAAATATATTCAGCTTAGTGTGCCAATGTTATACACATACATTTACTATGGTCTCTAAATAAATCAAATTTGGAATTTTTGGCCTACAAATTGCCGGTACTGTATTCTCTCCGTTAAAATGAAGTCATATGTTCTTTACGTGCAACTTTGGTCTGAGAGCAAGTTATTTTTTTCTCGCTTGCGGTCACTAACGTATAGTTTGGTAACGTGCATGATGCGGCGGGTGGCTAGCAAGGGCGGACGCAGACTTTTAAAGTTGGGGGTACAATCGAACTTGCAAAGAAGTTGAGATAAATTTTACAATCGAAAATTTACATCCAAAAAAATATACCCCACATAATTTTGCATCCGACAATTTTCATGGGATATGACTTTTTTCGGATGTAAAATTTCGAGAGTTTTTTATGTCATATTTCATGTAAAGTTCCCTAATAAAATGATTAAAATTATATTGAGAAATTTGTATCGCAAAAATAGTAAATGTTAATGAAATAATTGAATTTTTTT
>CAIGRQ010195156.1:0-15260 GCA_903798375.1 Fraxinus sp. D2006-0159
AATTAGTCTCTATAATTGCTTTTATTATTTTTATATTAATTAAAAATATCTTTATACAAAGACAATTAACCATCGATTGTCAAATTCAATCTCGATAATATCTAATAGAAATGAAGCGGATCTTTCAACATTAATAGTTTATAAGATGGGGCAATGTATCATTGTCATTCGATGTTAGACTTTGAACAACAATATGAACAATAATACATAAATATTAATAATACTAGGTGCAAGCAACGTGCAATGCACGTTTGCTTAGTTTATATTTAATATTTTTGTTTAATAATTGATTTGTTATTAATAAAGATGTAATTTTTTTTGGTTAATTAAGGGCGTGTCTGGGCGCGTTGCAAGGAGGAAGGAAAATTGATTATGTTACCGTTTTTTTTTTTTGAAACCTACAGCCCTACAGTGAGAGAATTGGTCCAAAATTGCGGCTCCCAACGTCATGNCACTTTTTATATATAGAGAGAAATACACACAAATCATGTTTTAAATTAATTTCACCCTCAGTTTCCCTATAGAATATTAAATACCTACTCCATTATTGATTTTCTTCAGCATAATCAATAATCCATCAATGGCATCTTCATGCAGCTGTCAAGGCCTTCTTCAACCCAATTTCTCTAAAGGATTTCAGCCTTTGGGCACCCATCGATTACATTATCATCCAACACCATCAAATCTGAGAAATGGAGGCTCGTTTTTAGGCGATTCGAATTTGAAATATATTCAAACCTTACGAACGAACAAAGGATCAAAGAGGTAAGCGATAGCGTTTCAACTCTGTTATTACTTCTGTTGTGTAATTTGATTGCAAGTTGAGAGATGTAATTTGTGCAGAAAGGAGTTGGTTGGTGAAGCCACTCCAGATCCAGAAGTAGCGAATCATCTTCTTTCTTTCTGGCCCTCTGATAACCCATGGTAATTATCAATATTTTTACTACTAATATATCTGTCTTGTATTAAAAAAATTGATCTGATCGTATAAATATTGTGATAGGTTCGCCGGGGTTGCCGGATTTATGGTAACAGTTCCTTTTTTGGCCCAAAGGTTATTAACGTTGACAAGTAAGAATCAACGAACAACATTTTCTACATCAATCAAGTTTAATATGTAATTGATTAGTTGCCGTAATTGTGTCCAGAGGAGGTGGATCTGGCGGCTCAGACGGTGGAGAAAATAGCCGACGCCGTAGAGAAGGTGGCGGAGGAAGTCGATAAGGCTGCAGAAAATATAGCAGAGTCACTCCCAGAAGGTGCCCTAAAAAATGTTGTTCATTTAGTCGAAGATCTGGCTGAAGAAACAGCAAAGGATGCTCAAAAGGTTGAAGATTTGATGGACAAGGTTGGTTGATTGGTTGGTTTTAGCTTATTATTTGACTACCTACTTTTTTTCTAGGAATTAATTATTAAAGTTAAAATCTTTTGGACTTTAAAAAAAGTTGGTAGCATGTGCCATTAATTAATGCATGTGACAATAGTATTGATATTCCCACTTTGATATCATCTTTTATGTGACAATTAATAAATAATCAAACTTGCCGGCCATGCCAACTATCACACTTTAGAATTTATTTTTTTATTTTTTTTTAACGAACCTTAAGAAAATTATAGCGATTTCTTGCTTTCAGAAGTAATTTTTGAATTTTTAAAAATCATGTCAAACGGTCATGAAATGCGTCGTTTGCACTAAGGGCGTGTTCGGTAGAGATTAAAATCATATTAAAATTGAAAAATTATCTATTATTGTTGACTTTTATTAAATGAGTGGGACCCAATAATGACTATATTTTTAATTTTAATTGGATTTTAATCCCTACCGAACAGGCCCTAAATTTTTTATGCAATAAGCAATTGAAAAATCAATATGCAAAAATAAAGTCAATACTGACGTTTTTCCATCTACTAACAAGTGCAAACTTGTCAAAATTTTAGCGAGTCAACTCTCAAGATGTGAATTTAAGAATATTATCATTTTTTATTTTTATTTTTTTGAATTTTCAGATTGAGGAAATTGACGACAAAGTGGAGGCATATTTTAGCAACAATCTAAACTCTAAAGACAACCCAAGTATCTAAAGATGGTGTAGTTGAAGATGATTTTCTATCTCGAAGTGGACCATAAATATATCACTTCAAGTTGGTACCTTGTTTTCTCCTTTCTAGCGTTCAAAACTTTGTGTGCGCTCTTATGCACTTACTACTTAATTTGAAAATTTTTGTTAATTTAATTCCTCTTTAGTAGTCCCACACAATATTCATGTACACTTATACCATGAGGAATGGATCGTTGTGTTAGCTTACTCTAAAAATATGGTACGTTGTGAAAAAATGTGTACTTTTTGACGCCATTCAAGATTCCAAATAATTTCATTCTATTTGCTTGTTCATAATAGTTCATTGACGTCTCTATAATAGTCAATTATTTCAAGAGAGGTTCGCGTAATTTACTCTTATATAAATTTAATTTAATAAATTTTTTTTATATATTTGTATTCCTTATAATCATAGAATTACTATTTGTAAAACTAATAAATAATAGCAAAGTTCTCACAATATTCATGTACATGCTCATCTACGTTTAGACAACCCCTAGACTTCGCTAGCCACATTGACCAAGAAAAATATAATCACGCTTTATATTTTTTCATATCTAAGCTTCAAGTTTGAAACTTGACCTTAACAACTATTTACACTGCACTTTTTAAAACGTCGCTACTTAATAATTACATAAAGACACAAAAAATTAGGGTATGATAAATTCTTGGATTTGAAATTCTTGAAGAGAGTGTATTTATTGTAAATAAATTATAATATTAATACACACATATATGAATAACTGAAAATAACAATCACTTATTTCGATGGGACTAATTTTCAAATAAACCACTATAACTCAAGAGCTTTATTGAACTAATACAGAAAATATACAATATGTGAATCTCTTCTTCTCCAATTTCAAGCCGTGACTGCAAAATGTAATGAACCATGAGAATGCAAGCTTATTTTCTACCTTCCCGACATGAGATTTACGAGACCCTGGTTCCCATAGAAAGATGCGACATCCCAGTCTTCTGTTGTAGATGAAAGCGTCATCAATGCAACTACGATGGATCTCATGCTTGGTCGTAGTTGAGGATTTTCGTGCGTACAAGCCTTGGCAAGTTGGGCCATCTAAAAGCGAATAGACAAATGTTTTATACTCATAAAAAAAAATAAAAACTACAAAAACTAACAGTGGTTTAGATATCTTTTGCACCTTACGGGCTGAGTCGATGGGGTAATTATCTCCAAGTCTAGGGTCAATGAGTTTGCGGAGATCATCACTTGGATCTGGCTGACTAAGAACTTCTTCAAACTATGATCACCAAGGATTAGTCCATGAAAAGAAAACACGACGCAGTCATATCTTTGGAATCTAAATAATTGAACAAGCAGAAATCTTGAAACATGTTTTTGTATTCAAAACAAGAAATTGTACAACTTACCAAGGCAACAAGGCCCTTTGAATCAGCAAGGGAACTGTTTGCCTTAACTATGGCCTCCTTGGCTGAGATTAATTCATATATGACGACGCCAAAAGCATAGACATCTACTTTAGGAGATACGTCACCATATTGAGCATACCTGCATGCATGCAGAATCATGCCAATCACTTTCAGCAGATCAATCGGCAAACATACATTTTTTATCCGGAAAAATACATCTGTCACTATCAATTGGTTTATTTCTGTGGGGCTAAATTGGTAGAACTGAAGAAAAAGTTTGACTTTCAGAAGTAGTCAAGTAGAGCAAATTTTCCCAATTCATTTTTGTATAATCAATTGATCTATGCTAGTTTCAAAAAAACAGCAACTACCCCACTGTAATTTCTCTCATCCCTTATAATTGCCCTTTCATCTAGAGGTAATTCGATGATTTTTGGCACCCCTGAGTCATTTGCTTTCTGAAAACAAAGGGAGTGACCAAATAGTTTGGAAAACATTGGACAAGTTTCCGTGTTTTGTTAAAGAAAAAAATTAATTAGCAAGCACGTTAACATCCCAAAAGCATTTAGGTATTCAAGTCATAAATGATACATCTATCAACAGATAAAATAAGATGAAAATTGTTTAACCTCGCCAATCCATAGAGACCTGGATGAGATTTCCATATCAGCTAACAGAATTTGTAATATATAAATAACACATGATATGTACTAGAGGACTTACTCTGGCGGCATGTACCCAAATGTACCTACAAGACGTCCCGTTGGCAAAGAATTACTTCCAACTTCAGTTAGTTTTGTTAAACCAAAGTCTGCAACCTGCAGTCCAAATGATCTATTATTTGTGGTTATGAAAAATACTTTACATGTTCAAATGTCAAACCTAAGGTCACTGTACTACCTTCGCATGGAAGTTCTTGTCTATCAAAATATTTGCCGGTTTGATATCACGGTGGATGTACATCGGAACGGTGTGTTCATGAATATATTCTAGGCCTCTTGCTGAATCAAGAGCAATTTGCACCCTAGTTGACCATGGCAGTGGATCCCTGCCTGGAAAGAAAGATGATGTAACAGACATTTATGAATGCACAGTTATTGCATCAACTATATATTTTATAACTCAGTGCACCTGAGCCACGCAAATGCTGGCTTAAGTTCCCATTCACAATGAATTCATATACAAGGAAGAGAGAGCCCTCAACACAATATCCAATCAAGCGCACCTGCAACCAGAATGGACAATAAAATCAACAATGCCAACAACGTCAACCATTAACCGTTGCTTGAAACGAACATCCAGGTTAAAAATGACATAAAGTTGTACAATAACAGCAGAACTCGTATATGAAAATAGCTATTGCTTAAAATTTGAACTCAGCAGCAAACCAAAAGAAACCTTGGCAAGATTAAAACTGTGAATTCTATTTATCTATCTCCTAGTGCGACATAGAATGAAAAGGACAAAAAAAACATTCTAAGATTTTGAGTTAGGCCAAATGGATAAACAATACTAAAAACCAAAAAAAAAGTAAGTTATGGACCTTTTTCATAAATCACAAATATTAGCATAACAATGCATATCATGGATAGGACTGTCTAACGAATATCATGGATTCCCCACGTAAACAGTAAAACATTCTCTTGACTAGATACAGAGAATCAGCAGACTGCAATTGTATAAAGCGTACAAGAATACATTCCCTGGATGAATGGAATGAAGCTCAGGACTCGCACCAATCTCAAGTTCTAATACAAGTCCATACACACTGTATTTTACTGTATCACGGGGAATAATAAGATTTTAGTATCATGAAATGTGTGCATTTGTGTGCTTGTACATACATAAAACAGACTAATTATTGAGGCCAATATGTAGTTGAACAAAGGCGAGGAAATAATTTGCAAAAAGAAAAGAAAAAATGAGAAGAAAGGAGCACGCTCGTATCATTGCTTTGGACCATGAGTTTAAATCGATGGAATACCCAGAAACTGGGACGTCTCATGTTATGCAAAGAGGCCTACCTATTATGTGAAGTTTAACAAGGAAAGAGAAACTGAAAATGAAGAACATGCATGCAAGAGAAAGGGCTGTCAGCATACAAGGAAAGAACAACAAAAAGGAAAACAAAAACACTTCGAAATGCATTAGAAATAATTAAAAGCGTGAACTTTTAATGCCATCTAGCATGCAAGAAAACAATAAAAATCGTGGAAACAGCATACATAAAGAAAAGTCTGCAGTAGAAAAAGAGGACAATTGGTACCAGGTTAAGGTGGTGAACATGCGTCAAAACCTTCAGCTCAGCAAGAAATTCCCTCGTCGCTTGCATATCCATTTTCTTAATCGCAGCTTTCTGCAAAGAAATTTGTTACGAGAAAAATCGATAACAATATTATCATACAGCAGATACTTGACATTGGTAATTCACCAATTCCAAGTTGTTGAGGGTAACAATTTAAATGCATATGTCAGATTATTGAGTATAATTTCTTCTTTTGATTTAATGTGGTATCCACAACACAAGAACTGGGCCGCCCTAGATTGTAAAAGTTGGAAGTACCATAAATAACCGCTAATCATTTGAAAATTATACGTAGTAGCGCTTCTCGTTGGATAAAATTTTATGAATAACCACTAAAACATAGGAAGCGTTTGAATTCTACTTGGAGAAATTTGATTTATTCTCAATTAACGGAATTCAGAACAAAGGAGCTCACTTTGACCGTTAAGAGTAGGTAAGGAGCATTTCAGTTTGTGATCTGGGATGAATAAATGATACTAGAGATGAGAGAATCAAGCATACCAATCGGAAAGACTAACCCTATCCATAATGATGTACCGGATCTTACAATTTGTAGAGAATTGTTATATTGAAACTTGTAATTCTTTTGAAACCATAGTTCAGTAGCAAAAAATTACTGCATATGCATCCGTTTAGATCCCTTATGGCCTTAGTCATTGACCCTTATTACAGTTAGATGTAAGGACTCAATGAAGAATGGTGACTCGAGGAAGAAATTATATGAAGAAACTCCCAATTCATCCCTAAAACTTATCCATAAGGGCCTACTTGGGAATTTTTTTCACCACTTTTGACCGATTTTGAATGGTACCATTTATGAGGGATTAGAAAAATCGGTACTTTTTTTTTTGAACACCAATTTTGGATTGTTTTCAAATAAACAGAAATCCGTAGTGTAATTTTGACCATTTCTCACAACATTTCAATTTAGTGGGTTTCGAATGTTTCTCATATTGTCGTATAATTCTTCAATTTATAAAATAATTATTTTCAACCAACATAGTTTGTTCAAAACTAACTCGTAAATAAAAATGCATTAAATAAAATAATAATTTATATGCAAAAAATTACTTTTTAATTAAAAAATATTTATAAGTAAAAACATTACTTCAAGATAAAACTACTTTTGTGTAAAAATTTGTTTATAAAGTAAAAACACTAATAATAAGACAAAAATTCACTTACAAAATATATAAAAGTTAATTTTTCAATACAAAATTACTTTTAATTGTAAAATTTACTTATAAGTAAAAAATATAATCTTAAAATTTTAAGTAAATATTTAACTTTATAATAAATATTAACTTATATGAAAAATTTACTTAAGTAAAATATGAGTAAAAATTTCATACAAAAAATTATAAATTGAAAATTCCACCATAGGGCATATTTAAAAACTTTCAAAATCAGAGCAAAATAAACTCCAATCATGGATTTGACTGTTTTAAAAATCGTTACTAAAACCACTCAAAATCAATCCACTCAAAACCAGTACTTTAAAGAAAGGCCCATAACCGGTCCCCAAAATTCCCAAGCAGGCCTAAGACTAATGGATTTATCTCTGTTTAGATCCTCATGGCCTTTCCTCATTGACCCTTATCACAGTTAGATGCAAAGATGCAATCTTGAAGGGTGACTTGGAGGAAAAATTATGCCTTGGATTGCGTCTCATTTTACATTTGCTAAAATTCTACTTTATAAGAAATGAGTGATTGATAAGATAGTAGTACTTGTAGTTCTATGAAATGTGCGTTAAAATAAATGTTTGACTTTGAAAAATAGACTTTTAGAAGAAGAAAATGAAACCCAAACTGAGGCTATATGAAGCAAGTCCCAATTCATCCCTAAAACTTATCCCTAAAACTCATGGATTTACCTCAGAGATAAAAAGCTTGACTTATCAAGTAAAGTTAGAAAGTTAAATCTTAACCTGACACTGGCATCAATTGCCCGACTAGAACCAGAGGAAGGTAAATTCTAGAAAAATACTGGGAAGTCAAGGCAGATAGTTGGGAATAAACTGGACTATCTGAAAGTGAGTCAGTGACTAGACCATGGGAATGTTGTTGTATGCATTTGAAATAACTCAAAAGGACCCATGGGCAAGGACTTCTGTATAAGCATTGTGGTCATCTCAAAATTCAAGGTCACAAAGACACCAGTCAGATACAGTCTTCATCTAATAGAAACTCCAGAAATGGAGGCATTCATCAGTGGTAATGTAGTGAAAAGGAAGAAGAATTAAAATGTAGACCTTGGCTCACAACCCGAGTTAAGTTGTTTAGAGTACATGTTTGACGTGTTGATAAAAGCAATTAGAATGGGCTTTCAATGCTAGTCAATGTGTGTATACATGTCTGAAAGATAAATGAATTGCTAGAAAAATGCGATCAACCAGCCGAACACCTTCGGAGGCATGGAAGTGCATTTGTCTCTCCTGGTCCAATGCATCCAAGCACATAAAGAACCCCAGGAGTTCAACAGTTTATTCCTTCTTGGAATATTAGAACTATTTCATTTTTCCACTAGATATATTGAAATACCATCTAACATTAGGATCGGATTTCCCAAGCACAGTAGTGAGTAGCAGAATTTGTTATTTAACTCTGTAAGAATATAAATAATTATACTTCCTAAATAATGTCAATCATGAGCGTCCTAGAAAGAACTTCCTTGAATAGGAATCCTAAATTGCATTAAAATTCCTTCTGAAGTATTAAAGATATAGGAGATACAAGTAACTGGTGGAGGAAGATGAAATAAGATTCGCAGTACATTCCTAAGAAAAATGGACAAATATGCCTTCAAGTTCTCATAATTACTTTCAGTCGCTAGTAGAATATAAAGGCATACAAACACTTCTATATTTTCAATTCCGTTGGATAACCATCTGTTCAGCAACATCTTAAATCCTTCAACGAGCTCACGTATAGACATGGAATGTGGCACATATTAAACAGATAATTCGTTTTATTCCTCTAAAAATTGAAAATACAATACCAACTTTTTGTCATGAGAAATTTAAGGTAGTATTGTCATTTTTTCAAATGCAGTATAACAATATAACATACTACTTACTTCACCTCTGAGCTCAGCATAGTAAACAGCACCAAAACCACCTTCACCAATCTTATTAGCAATGCTGAAGTCATCAGTCGCCTTCGCAAGCTCTTCATACGAGAACTCAACAGACTTGTCAACACTAATGCCAGTAAGGCCTGGAGAAGTGCCATCATGAACACCAGTAGAATCCGTAGCTTTCATGAAGAGATATAAATAACCAGTTAAGTACTGAATATACACCGAATTGTTAGTTTTTTAAGTAAAATGCAGAAAATAAGCAAAAAACTTGCCAATGCTTTCTACTTTCTTCCAATGCAGATAAAATAGTGTCAAGCTTTCCTTGTATTGTCAGGAGACAAAAACCAAAAATCCTAACAAAGAGAATCCTAAATGAACTGATTCTGAGAGGCTCCATTTCCAATTCCTCTTTTTGGTGAAGCCTTTTCCAGTAGCCATGATATGATATCATGGATCACAGCCAATTATTGTCAATTTTAAGAAAGACCAAGCGGAACAAACAAAGTCTCCAAAAGGAATTGCTCATAGCATGAATAGATCCCGTGAAACTAGTTAAGTAGGACAAAACACTATTACAGCAGAGAGACTCATTTATTCTACACCACCCCCTTTGAAAAGTAAGCTTATACCAGAACAGTTGCGCAGATGGCAGACGAAACAAATTACGGCCCTTCAGTACTTAAGGTTCGCCTCACTCCACTGCCCGCCAGGTATGACTTAAAATGATAACGAGTAGAGTACAACAAAGTCAAAAGGGTAGACTTAAAGAGACACAGAGTCAAAAACAAAAGATTTCCTATGTGGTGTCCAGAAATCTCAAAATGGTTTCCATCGAAAACTCCTCCAGAAAGTATAATGGATGGATCCATAATTTTCCAAAAATCACTATAAGATTCATTTACAACCTTTTTAACCTGACAATTAATCTAAGGGCAAGATATTTTATTAGTTACATGTCTATCTGATTCAGAACAAGCAGTTATCAGCGTTCCACTTGAGCTTTCGATTCCATTATGAGAGTTCAAAAGTGTCCAACCAGGTTTATCTTGTGTGGATTACAATGTTTTATCACGGGATAATGATCTTGTACTAACCAGGGGTTTGATAAAGTCCGTAAAATCATAGTACATCCATGTATTACAAGGAATCTATCACCTTGATCGGAAAAGGAGACTGTTCAATAATGCGTAAGAGTATATACAACTCCAATATCCTTATCGAGGTGAAAAGGAAATGTTGAACATCAATATAAGTGTGATGTCTAAAGGAGCACGAAGGTAGAGAAGAAAAGAAGAGGGATCAACAAAGTACCATGACCAGCTTGTTGAGAGTGATCAGTAGATGTTGAGAGCAATCCAATCTTTTTTATCTTTTTTCTGTAAAACCCAACATAAAAACAACCTGCACATAGCAGTAACCCAACGACTCCAGAAACTGATATACCAGCTATAGCTCCACTTGATAATCCTAATTACAAGGAAGACAATGCAAGCATAAGAATGGAAATTTTCATTGTCAAATTTGGTTCCTGTTCATAAGCGGAAAATTATGGAGGGTGATATTGAAACCAGCATGAGGAGAAGTCCAAATCACCTGTGCTGCAAAAAGAAGAAAATATATTGAAACTTAGAAGTTTAAGCAATTCAATAATGAAATATAAATTTGTTTAATTAAGTCATCAAATCAAGTGTGTATATATATAAAAGATACCTTGTTCTCAAAGGGCGAAAGCTTCCGTTTTGATCTGCATATGAATTAGAGAAAATAGTTAGGGCAACACAAAGCAGTAAGACACATGATAGTTACCCTTCAAATTGTCAACATTCTCTAAGCCTATAGTTGACTCATGTTTGCAAATTGTTAATATATACTCAAGCCACTTTTTATCCACACATTTTGAGGGATCCACAAGTACTACCTGCTTATATACCTCATTTTTATCAATAAATAATTTAAACCATCTATAAAAACTTTCCAAGCATGCTCTGAGGTTGCCGCCTTTACATAAGGAAAATTATTAAACCTCTGTACGATGTATCATTACTTGAAAACAATAAAAAATATGACGTTACAATATGTCATTTCTCTGCCACGTCATGGACAATCACTGGCATCAATACTAGATGTCAATGTAGCGCAAAACTATAAGTGAGCAAAGTACATTTAATATTCAAACAACACTGATACTTCTATCTGTTCATGAATGTGGTCCCAAGTACACAAGCATAGATGCTCATTCACATGGAACACCCCACCAAGCCCTAATGCAAAAAAGAACACAATACACACACATATATGGAGAGAGAGATTTAGGGTAATCAGAACTATATTAGAACATAAATAATTTTAATAAGACAAATAATTATGATATCGTATGCATATATATGTACCTTCTTAAGACTCCATAAACACAACATAATTACCCATGTACTATCGGAAAATTAGACTTTGATAAAAGCAAAAGATAATCCTTTTAGCTCAAGAATCGTGTTATATCCTTGTCCAAGCTTTAAATTATCCAGATCTAAGGTACATAAGAAATATTTGAGACTTATCAAAAGCAGAGTCAACAAATATATGTTAGTATTTCATGCAAACTCGAATGGAACTATTAGTTTAAAGCAGTCAGCACAATATCATCAGCGATACTATGAATATTATTTGTTCCTTTTACTTCATTTAATACTTAGAGTTGTGAAAGTCTATTTATTGGCATCTTATCTTTTCCTAAGTTCAAATTATCACTCAAATAAACGCTAAAAAAAATTGATGACAAAAGCAAACACTATTTTTAGTAGCAAGATTAGAAAAGATGCACATAAATCCTACTATTGATCCAAACAGGATATGAAAATTTACCACACCAGTGTCGAGAGCTTAGAAGACACGTCAGCAGAACACGAAGACAGTAGATTGCAAAACATCTATAATTTTCCATTGTACATGGAAAAAGATTCATAATCTCATAATCATCAACATCATCTAAAACCCTCTACCTCAAAAGATGAGGTCCAGGGATGCTAATGGACAATAAGATCCCAGAGAAGCCCTTGGGGAGCATGGCCTTGGGGGAATCTATATAGACCGTGGCCCAAGGGAAGTACCTTACCACCCAGGGAGCAAGGCTAGACCTCTGATTTCCAGGCAGCCATACTTGAAAGAACATATTCATACTAAGAAGAGTGCATCACAGGACTTGTGCTGCCATATGAAAATAATGCAGAGTAAGGTGTATTCAAAGGCAATGGTGCAGACTAATGGCAGGCAAGTGCAAAATAATGCCAAGAGCAAGGCACGCCAGTCTTATGCCAAGACAATCGTATATACTCCATATCTTGCTTCTCTTGAGCAATTTTTCTCATCCTTGAGCATGACTGAAACATAAACCTAGGTCACAGTAGTTTTCCACAAACAATCTATAAAGAACCCGGGCCCCAGCTTCATCTTAGATTTACCAGCCTAAACTAGAAAACCAGTCGTCATAATTTTAGTACACATCAAGACAGTCCTAATCAAGGGCGAGCGAAAAATGAAGTTCCATCTTGAAAAGGATTTCATAGAAGCATGTCCACCCAAAAAAATCTTTCCCCCTCCACACGAATCCTAATTTCCACAATATTTAAGCTTTAATAAATCCCCAAGGTGTGCCTCTGGAGAACCCTATACGTTAGCAGAAAATTGTGTGGAGCTATAATTTTCTTCCCTCATGCGATCAAGATCCACGCGCAGATATCAGATCATCGAAGGCTGCTGCATCAGATAAAATGGTACTTGTACATTCTCGACTTTCATGACAACCAAATTCAAGAATAACTAGGTGAAAATACGGTTGTATCGCTCAAAATAATAAAACATCCATATATTAGGTGCACAAATTACTACTAAAAATAAACTGAATTCGAGAGTTTGGAAAATGTAATGCGCCTGAAATTTCCCAAGACACTTCCCCAAAGCACAATAAAAGAAGCCAATCTTAAAAAAAAGAAAAGTAAAAATAAAAATAAATAAATAAATCCATAGCTTTGAAGTATCCTCATTCATAATTCACAGCCCAAAATCTATATATATAAAAAATGGGTTCCAGATAAATTTCCTCGCTGAAACCTACTATAACGGCAAGGAACTCACCTCTGCCAGGAATAAACACCAGCCCACTCCCGGCACTGAAATTCGCTCTAGGATTATAAAGGCTCACCAAATCAGAACTCAGATTATTTGCCGTAGCCACCGATTGCAAGTTCTCCCCAGGCCTCAAAGGGTACGTGACAAACAACCCATAATCCTCGGACACATCCTTATCCCCACAAGAACAATTCACCGTGACATTCAAAGTTGCGGTATCTGGAATAAAATTCGCCGGGTAACTATTAAACTGCTGCAGCAATTGTATGGTAGTCAAATTCGCATAGTAAGTTCTCGCAACTGTATCGTAAGTGTCCCCCGAAATCACACGGTAAGTAAAGACATGGCCCAGAAACTCGTTCTGTATACAGTCACAAGGAAAGGGGATGTTTATTCGTGTACCGGCTATAACTGTGTCTTGATTGGGGATTTGTGGGTTGTAACTGAGGATATTTTGGATTGAATTTTGTGTGATTTGGGAAATGAAAGTGAGATTCGAATCTTGCCACACGTTGTAGGAGCCAAACGCCAAGTCGCAGGTACTGCTGCACCTTGAATAGGCAGGGGAAAAAAGTAAGATAATTATTCCGATTACACCTAAGAAAAAACACAAGATCGATTCTTGTTTAGAGCTGAATATGAGGATCATCATGTTGCGGGAATCATCTGATAAATGGTAAATAGTGAAGAAAGTATTAAACTGATTTGTCTATGAACGAATGATGCTTTGGTACCGTTGACTGGGCCGTTGAATCTTTGAATAACTTTCCTTTGGATTAAACAGACATGTCACTAAACTTTCTTATCAGTTCCAATTCAGTCACTCTATTATGATCTGTTTGGTGACCTTTTTTTTTCTTTCTTTTTTTTATTTTGAAAAATATTGTTTTGAATAGTGAATTTTAGGAGAGAAAAATTTGGAATTTAGAGGTAGAATATTTTATTTTGTGAATTTATGATTGAAAATGAATATGTTAGAAAAAATTGTTCTTAAAGAATGGGAGAAAAACACGTGTTTAATAAGACAAAAGTGAAATTTGAAAAGTTAAGACATAGTTATGTTAAAAATGGAATGACGTACCTATTTCTCATAGACTCATACAATTGATTTCATGATTATAGGAATTTGATTTCAAACTTGAATTCGAAAAATGGGCAAAGTGATGAAATTGAAATCATTAGAAGATTTTATTGCCTGATTTGGAACAAAATAAACCTTAAGGACTAGCATGGAATTGCATTGTAACTTTAAGGACTAAATGTGTTTGTATTTAGTAATGAAGAATTGTTCTTCCCGTGAGGATGATGTATTTGGTGATGCAAGCATACTAATGATACAACTTTATACAGACGTGTTTGACTAAGTTAAAGTTTTTAGAATAATAATACTACTTTGCCACCTTAGATATGACCACTACTTTGACATGATTTTCTCGTTTTATGTGTAGATGGTCTGTTTTACCCTTACTTTTAAATTTAAATTGTTTTCCGCATTTTTACACCAGAACGATATCAGAGACTAGTAATGAACTGAAGAAAAAATTTAGAACTTATAAAATGAATAAAAGAAATAAAATTATTTTAGAAGAGTTGCAAAATATTAATATATTAACAAATATTAATCGAATTAAATTGCAAGAATTAGCTACAAATTTAAGTACTAAATATAAATCTCTAAGTGAAGAAATAAAACAAGTAAATAGTCCCCAACAATTCGTTGAAATAAAAAATAAAGATTACAAATTTTAGTAGATGAATTTTCATAATATGAAGAAGAAGATATTATAATAAATCAATATTTAAAACAATATGATAATTATGCTCAACATTTAGGAAAAACAGATATTATAACTCATATAAAAAATATAAGATGAATTTTTCGAATATGAAGAATAAGATATTATAATAAATCAATTTTTAGAACAATCTAATAATTATGCTCAACCTTTAGGAAAAATGGATATCATAAATCAAGATGTTATAACTCATATAAAAAATATTGAATCTAATTTAGAAATTATAAATGACAATATTAAAATAGGACCAAAAAACCCTATATAAATAAATTGAATTTAAATTTAACGAATCAAAACTTAAAAATGATTATTATGTATCTATTGAACCACCTGTTTCGCGCGGATTTCGGTACGCTAACAATTAAAGAAAAGGATCAGACGATTGTGTAATGGACAAATCTCTTGAGACAAAGTCCCAAAAAGGGGTGTATTAATCTGGTGAAAATTTACAACGGGAAACAAGAC
>CAIGRQ010195170.1:0-12553 GCA_903798375.1 Fraxinus sp. D2006-0159
TAACAAGGAAATTCACGAAAAATGAAAGTTTTCCGCCAACTTGTTCTCGGCCTGTTTTTGTACTACTGCAAGTCCAAAAGTATTATTCGCCCGCGTAACCTTGTGCAAAATTTCGTATCATTTTCGAAATGTACTCATGGACAAAATTTCGACAATCGAGCTGAAAGTTATGCTCGTTTTTATCCACACTGTTCGTTTTCTTTCCAAATATCTTTCAACTCTTGAATCCAACTCGTTTCGGCTCATGAGACCTTCACGAAACTTGAACTTTGGCTTGTCAACTTCTTCAATTTGGACTCCAAAACTCGATTAAGTGATTGCCTATCTTGGATCATATCACGGGGACTATGTTTCCCACACCTGCTTCGGGGTAATGACCCCCGTCCCGTTTACCCGGTTAGACAGGTAATCTCCACCTCATTTGTAGCAAGACCCCACGAGTATCAGATTGAATGATTTTTTTTTGCAACATTGTCTTAGCATAGGCGCACTAATTTACATGGTAGAGCCTAAAAGCTCGAGACGATTCAGAATTTTGTGTGTATCTCTATACTCAGTTCTAATGCTCCATCGTTGATAAAATTGGCTTATTAGTCGTTATTAATTTCACATTGATTGTTTGCAAAAGAAAAAAGAAAATTCACATCAATTGTAGGACGAAGTTTGGTATCTTTTGTCATTTTTCTACCTTAATATAAATTGAATGGAAAAATAATTTAAAAGGGCTCTATCAATAATCTTTACGTATCTTCTTCTATTTTGGGCATTTTGAAAAATAAATCGCGTAAATTATATATTCTTTTTCTCTAACATTCTCGTCTCTAGTAATTCTTCGGCCATGAAAACCACCAACTTCAGTATTTTTCTTATTCTAAAATCTATTAGAATGTGCTAATACACTGAATCAAGCTGCAAGAATTGAACAAGTTTTATTTATTTTTCGTAAAACAAAAAGAATAAATTTTCGTGCTTAATTTATGTTATCAACACAAGTTGCCTATAGGGGTTGGTGGGAATATCAACGGTTAATATTTTTTGAACAATTATAACTCTACTATAATTTAATTATTTCAATAATACCATACTTTTCATTTTTCAATATGTATTTAATTTACAAATTGCAATAAATATTATAATTAATTCTCAGTTAAATAACATTCACATTTATTTAACTAATATTAATTATAATTTTACATTCACTTTCACGTCCATGTCCATTGTTATTGATAATTAATTAACATTCATGTTCATTTAATTAATGTTAACTAGAATTTTACATTCAATAATGCAGTTCATTATTTACGTTCATGTATGCCAATTAGCATCTAATTCCATTAATTGGAAATTAAATTATATTTATTTAATATAAATGATTAACATTCATTGTCACGTTTATATTCATTAGTATTAATTCAAAATCAATTAACATTAACATTAGTTCATGTATTATATTTGCCATCAATTTTCATTTAATACTCACACTTAAATATGTATTTCACTGTTTACGTATATATATAATAATTAACATTTATTTTCAGGGATATACATTTTTCTCATATTTAGATCAAAAGTGTAAATGGATGATCAAATATTACTTTCACAATACTTATATTTCAGAATAACGTACAGTGTACGTTCAATTCTCAGTAGTAGACATAAAAAAAAAATAAAAAAAATAAAAAAAAATCCAACAGCATCAAATTAGATGTTCTGACCACAAGAAGAAAATGATATTTGATGTCAACTGTTACCAGTTTTGGGATGTGAGCCCGTGTGTTGGTGGATAAAGAATACTTATCGTGGCGGAGACCACAATGCACGGTGGTCCAAACTTATCGGGATCGAATCAATTTATCTAAAAATTTAAGTCATTGTCTATGTTTAGTTCAATTCGAAATTAATTTTTTTTTATTATATTTCCATAAAAGTTCACAAATTTGTTAAAAATTGTGGGTTCTATACAAAAATTTAAAAAAAAAAATGTGTGTGATAAAAATTGGGGCCAAACAATAACTAAATAAATTGTCACCAAATATGTCATAGTTATTATTATTTTTTAATTAAATGAAAGCTTAGCAAAAGTACTATTCATCATATGATCAATTAGTTTAAATTGTGTGTACTTATTTAGATGGTGTTTGGTGGAAATTAAAATTAACTTTTTAGTAAATTGTGATAGAAATTTTTGAAATGTGATTGAAAAGTTGTGGAACTCGTAAAATATGTGGTTAATATTGATTGTTTGACTTTTACCTAAATTAAAATTTGTATTTTCATTTTTCTACTCATTTTTAACCACACATTTTTCAATAAAATAATATTTTTCATCATATCAATAATTTTTTTTTCAACCACACATTCTCCATCAATCTACTATTACAGAATACATTCATCAAAAATAATGTGGCTCAAACACACCATTACTATCTTGAATACTTAAGTACTCGCGTGGGAGAGATTTTTGAAAAAGTGATACTATTGAAGATCGTGTTGTTAAAAATAAAAAGTAGGAAAAAAAAAAATATAAAACAAGTTAAAAAATGATTTATTTACTTATCTATAATATATTAAATATCACATCAAGTGAAAATCATTTTTTGAACGATTGTAACCTGACTATAATTCAATTATTTCAATATTATCTTACTTTTCGTTTTTCAATATTTATTTAATTTACAAACTGTAATAAATTTTACGAAATGATTGTTCGTGCATGTATTCCGTGTTATTACTTCTTAATTAATTAACATTAACGTCCATTTAATTTATAGTAATTCAATTCTCACATTCACATTTACATTAACGTCAACACCCATGTCCCTATTGTTAGTTCTCAATTAATTATCATTTATAGTATCTCGTTAATAGTAATTAGAATCTCACATTCAAGAATATAGTTCATCATTCACATCCATATACGTTAACTAACATCTAGTTTCACTAATTGAAAAATAAATCATACTCATTTAATATAAATCATTTCACATTCACTCTCGCACATATATTCATAGGAATTAATTTTAAATTAATTAACATTCACGTTAATTCATATTTCTTATGAGTTACTCATCTTCATTTATGCACTTAGTTTTAAATCTAATACTCACGTTCAAGTGTTCATTTTACTATTTACGTACATGTATAATAATTATCATTTATTTTAAGGAGCTTACATTTTTCTCATATTTAGATTGAAAGGGTAAATGGAGGGTCAAATATTATTTTTAAATCACTTATAAAGTATTTCAAAGTAACGGGCAACACAATGACGATTCTAACACCACTATAATTCAATTATTTCAATAGTACTTCACTTTCCATTTTTCTATAATTTAATTATTTCAATAATAATTTACTTGTCATTTTCAATATTTATTTAATTTAATAATTTAGTTACTATCAATATACATATACATTGACATACTCATTCTACCTATATGTTTTTATTAATGTATAGATTTATTATTATTAATTCTCAATTAATTAACATTCATATTCGTTGAACTAATATTCATCTTCACTTATGAGTTTCATTGTTGTTAATTCTAATTATAAGTTAATTATAATTTTCCATTCAATAGTGCATTTCATTATTTACGTCCATATATACTAATTTATATTTAGTTTTACTTAATTAGAAATTAAATAAATGATTTAACATCCATTGTCACACATATATTTTCTGATATTAATTAAATTCACGCATATTCAAATATTATTTTTACAACAATTATAAGCCATTTCATAATAATGTGCAATGTACGTTCAATATTGACTAGTTTATTTAAACGTGTGGTTGACAGTAAGTGTGAAGAAAAGTTATTTTCAAAAATTACTCACACACAAACACTAATGGTTATGAATGAATTACACATATTTATTTAATTTAAATCACGAAACAGAAATTTCGTAAATGAATGATACTAAAAATTCGAACTTAAGATGATTTTCTAGTTTCGATACTATGCTGTGAAATCTCATTTAAAAATTTAGCCCTTGTTTGAGCTACATTATAATTAGATTTTTGAGAAAAATGTATTTTTTAATAATCATTTTTTTAAGAACGTATGGTTAAAAAGAAAAGAAAGATTTTAAATTTACGTGTAACAAGACCATCAATTCTTGCTCACTTGGATTCAACCTCTAATATGAAAAATCAAGAATATTATTTTAGTTTTTGGAGGTTAAATACTTTATAAGTGAAATTAATTCACTACAAAATCATTCATTTAATCTTAGGAAGGTGGAGCAATTGCTAATTATAATACTTTATTTGAAATTATTTCCAAGTTAACTCCCTGTTTGGCAAAGATCTTTTGAAATTCATTTCTTTTCGAACTCATTTTTCTTTCAGTAAAATAATTGTATAATGAATCTTTAATTTTTTTTGTGCTATATATATAATTTTCATAAATTTATTCTTAAAAAATGTACGCAAAAACGTTCTAAATCAACACGAGTTATTAGGCCCCTGTTTGAGTCACATTAATTTTCTCATTCTCATTTTTAGGCTATGTTTGAGCCAAATTATTGTAGAATGAAAATAAAAAATATAGCCGTTATTGGGGTCCACACAAGATATATAAAATTTGAATTTAAAGGTTGATGTAATGGATAACGGTCATATTTTTCATTTTAATGAGAAAATAATTTGGCTCAAACGGGGCCTTAACAACATATTTTTCAATAAAATAATATTTTTCATCACATCGATAATTTTTGAAGAATGCTTCACTTACAGTCATTAGTGGGATGTAATTTTTACAGCCCACTTTAATCTAATGACTTTATAAACATCATTTTTCATAATTTTTCGTTTATTTTGAACAACATATTTTCCATCAGATCAATAGTAAAAATTCATTCTTACTTCAAAACGTGCACTAAACAAGTTCTAGATTTGAGAAAGTACAGTTAAGTTATAACTGAAACAAACCGAAAAAAGAAAAAGAAAAATTTAAGCCACACAATCCCATAATTCAAAAGGCGGCGAGTACAGTGTTATTCATAAACGCCGCCACTCGTAACCACACCGAACACTGTGTGCCGCGTTTCCAAATCTCTCACTCTCCCATCCACTAATCGCCGCCGCGGCGAAGAGAGATTGCGAATAGTGTACCAGTGTTTACATTAACGACCGAATCGCTGATTTTGATCTCGATCCTTCGCAAACAGATTTTTTTTTTTTTTTTTTTTAATTTTTCCAATCTTCGATTTTTTAGTATTTTTTTGGGGATATCTTGATGGCTTCGGAGGATGTGAAGACCAGTGAATCGGCGGTTTCGAAGTTTGTGAACTTCGCCGAGGAGGCGAAGCTTGCAAAGGAAGAGATCAAGCCTACTAAATATCAGGTCTACAGCGTTTGCAAATCTCTCATCGCCGGTGGTGTAGCTGGAGGCGTGTAAGTTTTATTTATTAATTTATTCTTTTATTCGTTGAAGTATATATATAGCATGTGTGCTCACGACTGTATCGGTTTATACATTAAAATAGTTATCTTTATTTTAGGTTAGAATGGGATCATTTACTGATAAAAATCGATGAAAAAAAAAAAAAAAAAAAACATTGGAATTTGAGGGAGAACGAGAAAGTGGTGATGGCCGATGGGATTTGTCATTCCATTTTTATTTCTTTGAACTGATATAATTGGTTAATCTAATTGAAACACTATACTCTCTTGCTGTGGAAGAATTAAAAGAATAAAAGTTGAAATCTTGAATATATTTAAGATGAATACATCATACGCCAAAGAATGTTTTCTATTCAAATGTTAGCAGGGGCGGACCAGGATTTTGGTTCGGGGGGTGGGGGGGGTGGGGTGTGGAAGCAGAATTTTGCCTCTTTAACATTTTCTTCAATGGAATTTTGAGATATTCGTTTAAAATATCTCAACATATATTTCTACAAATCAAACAAAGAATGCATAAATATACCAAAAGTGAAATGTCAAAGTTTCTTATTATTTGTGATAATCTCTTCTCCATTTGTTCTCTAGAACATAAATAAGTCTCGAATCGATATTGCAAACACATGACATCGATTAAAGGATTAAACACTAATGGACGATAGCATGGAGCATTCTCGACCACAGACTAGATAACATAGCAGGTGCTTATGTTGCTTACGTTTCAAAAAATCAACTGCCCGATTGGGTCATTCCATTAAACCTCAGCTCAATCAATTGGGTCATTCCATTAATCCACTATACAAACACGAGTTACACGATAGATCCCCTCTTATTGAACCTTAGCTCAATCAATTGGGTCATTCCATTAAATTGACACAGTCACACAACATAACTATACTCACATGAAAATGAATTTTCTAAGTTCGAACTTACATTTATCAACATTTCATAAATCAGAACCTGAACAACAAGCTTCATATGGAATAATTTCCCTTCTCCACATCCAATGCTTGAATATTTATAGACTAAAACCTCAGAAAAAAATGGAGACAGTACATCCAACTATGTCTAGTTATTTAAATATATTTCATTACACTAGGTTAGGCATATAAAGTACAAAAAAAACCCACCTGGTTTCAGATGAATCGCCGTTGGTTTTCCATTCAGAAAGCGAACCGGTCACCAACACCGTTTCTCACTTTCTTGACTAGTGACGTAAATGTTGAGCAGCCGAGATGCAAGGGAGAATTGCAAACCACTGGGAAGGGGAGGGGAGGGGAGGGAAGGGAAGGGAATCAGTTATTGGAAGGGGATTACTGATTAGGGAAGGGAATTGGGAATCGATTTTTTTAAAACTTGGGCTTCAGTAGTTGGGTCATGGTGGGCTTTTTTTTTTTAAGGCAAAAATTTAAGGGTCCAGTGGGGGCAGTTGCCCCCACTGGGCCCTTAATGGGTCCGCCCCTGAATGTTAGCATACGATTCTCGCATTATTTTTTTCTGTTCTACTATCCATGTTTCAAACAGTAAACAACAAAAGAAAGAAAATAGGATTATGTATGGAAAGTATGACGGTTTTATGGAGTGACGTCGCTTGCCAAGTGCCAACTACCTTGAAAAATAAGGAAAAATAAAGAAAATGACTACCACAGAAATTTCCTGAACAACCACACCTTGGACTAAATGAAACCAGCTGAATCAAGAACTTAACCATCTCCGAGTTTTTTTTTTCAAAGAAAGTAAATTGAAGACCTTTCTTTTATCGAGTATATTAAAAAGGACATTTCAAGTGTAAATGAACTTGACTTCATGTAATGCATTTTCAGTAGCCATTATTTTTTATTCCTTTTCGGCAGCTACTTTTCGTCTGTTGGATTTTTATCTATGCTGTAGTAACTTCTGCTGTCTATTGCAGGTCACGAACTGCTGTGGCTCCTTTGGAACGGTTGAAAATTTTGCTACAGGTTACATACTTTTTGTTGATGGATACTGCATAGAGTACTGAGAATCAAGATCCATTTGTTGAGTTGTTTTTTCAGTAGGCTCTGAATCAAGTAAAGCATTTCAGTATCAATTTTGTTAGGGTCTTTTTCTTTTAAACGCTTTTCCTTTCTGTAAACACCGTTGTGTTTTCTTACAGTAATGTTGTTCGAGGCAATAATTTGGAACTGCTATTTTCGTGTTCTCCTTGCATCATGATGCTTTTCCAATATGCAGGTCCAAAATCCGCACAATATAAAATACAATGGCACTGTTCAAGGCCTAAAGTATATTTGGAGAACTGAAGGTTTTAGAGGCTTATTTAAAGGCAATGGCACCAATTGTGCTCGAATTGTCCCAAATTCAGCAGTCAAGTTCTTCAGTTATGAGCAAGCCTCCAAGTATGTCTCTATGTAAAAAATTATAGAATTTGCTCAAGTTTGTGAGCGTTGGTTGTTTTAGTTTTCAGTTTGAATTTTCGTATTGATGTGCATCCACCAAACAAATACTTTTATGATGCTAATGCTATGATTTTGGCTGCATTTCTTTTGTTTACATATCTTTGCATAGGAATGAAACTTATTTTTCCCGTTTCCTTTTTACCATTTCAAAGGGAGAAGAAAACTTGCTCAGGGTTAGTACTACCACGTGGTATAGGAATAAATACTGCTTTGGAAGGAAGAACTTTCCAATATAAAGAAAATACCAAAAAAATAGCGGAGAACCGAAATTTCAGTTATATATAAAAGCATGTATAAGAAAATCGCAGGTTTATTATTGACATTTCTCATCTTAATTAAAAACTACTAGATTGAGCTGTTTGGTAAAAGACTTGGTTCCTTTGATACCTGATGGAATTAACCATGAAATTGACATGCGTTTTGTTGGAAAGGCAGTTTCTTAGAAGGCAATTCGCTTTGTAAAGTTATGGAGATCCAAATGCATTTGATGGGGATTAAATGGACACATACCCAATATACCCACTTGTTTTAGATGCAAAAGTTGAACAAAATTCTGATTATTTTCTTATATAATTGTTAGTTTCAGGTTTGGAAATTTTCCATTTCGTTATTTTGACGTACTCAGTGATATTAAAATTCCTCTCTAAATTTTTCTCCCGATTCTCCTCTCATTTTCTCTCTTTCCCATTCTACATCATTTGATATCGGAGCCTACTATTGATGACCTTCAAAATAAAAAATAACTCTTGAATGCTGAACTCGCTAAAGATTATATTGTCATTATAAATATTAGCCTCCACTTGGATACACATTTATAAATGGTTTATAAATTAAGTCAAAGTTAAGGGCCTGTTTGAGCCCTTTTTTTTTTTGTAAGAATGCATCTTGAAATAGTAGATTGATGGAGATGTGTGGTTAAAAAATAAAGAAAAGTATTGGGTTCGCGAGTAATATTATTTTATTGAAAAATGCGTGGTTGAAAAGAAAGAGAAAAATGTAATTTAGAAATAATAAGGATCAAACAAGGGCTAAATATTAATTTTGACTACATAACTACTACCCATTATCATCCACACCTTTCGTCAGATCCACTATTCTTCTTCTTTATAAACCATTTATAAATTTGCCAAATGGAGGTTTATAATTATCAATTTCACATTCAAGTAAATCATGATAGGCGAAAATATTTTACTTGATTTTTACATTGGGTTTTTTATTATTATTGTTGATTTGTTGGCGAATGATCTCCTAGTGGGACAATTGTAAATATGTATTTTTTGTTTGTTTAACCAAGCTGGTACGATATAATACATTGAGCATGCCATTATAGTATTTGTATAGACAAATCGTAGTTAGCTTTGAGTACATTTTGGTATTTACTTCTCACAAAACAAGTAAATTATTTCCTTTTGATGCATTTCTTCATCTGACTACGTCATTTTATGTTGCAACAGGGGTATATTATATCTGTACCAGCAACAAACTGGCAATGGTACGTCTTTACTAGCATATGTACACTTTACACTGCTATTATTTTGTCTTAGCAAAGATCACTTTCTGTATATTTTGGGCATCTGGGACAAACTGCTTTTTCAATTTTACTTTATCTGATAGCTACATCATTTTTCCCAATATATGATCTATGTGCTTTCCATGTATCATGTTCATATCTAAGTTGAAAGCAAAGTTGTGAAAATCATTGGAAAATGTACTTACTGTATGGGAACTTGAAGAAAATTGAAAGCAGTATTTGCATTAATTTTATGTCATTCTCTTGCATAGCTAACTGCATGGAATACTGATATCAGCATTTTTGGGTCAAGCCCATTGGTTACCAATTTCATATTCAGTGTTTTCTTGTTGGTACAAAGATGGATCGTTAATTGGGCTTTTCCCCTCTTACGTGTCACTTCTACTATCTGATGTTTTTTTATCCTTAATGACCACTCTTGGGTTGTAATTCTCAATCTGTCCAGCACAAGTACATAGGGGTTCAAGTTTGCGTAGCCACTTTGTGTGACGTAGGGTCTGTAAAAGTTCAATCAATCCCTCATTGGAAGGCCAAGATTGGGTGATGGCTCTATGATGGTTTATACATTTCCATCATCTTTCATTCATTAATATTTGGATAAGAAAGCCAATCTTATTTCGGATGAGATATGTTTTTACACAATTGTTGTTTACAATGATTTGGATATGAGACTAAAGACGGGATCTGAATTTCCTACTCCCAGATAGGGAAAATAGTAATTGTTTTATATATTCTGGTTCAAGTTGTCCCGAGTTGGTGTTCACGTGAACTCAGTTACCATGGTGCTTACCAAAAAATCTCCTACGTGGCCAAATGTGTGTATAAATTATACAAATGATTAAGTTTTCACCATATTTTATTCCGTGCTCATGTATTGCTTAGCATTTCCAAACTGTTTTTCTTAATTTGTGAGGCATGGATGTAGACGACTCTTGAGGGTAGATATAAGGACCATCTTAGTCATTGCACTTTGTTCGTTATTGCAGATGATGCTCAGCTGACTCCTTTATTACGTTTGGGCGCTGGAGCTTGTGCTGGAATAATTGCTATGTCTGCAACCTACCCGATGGATATGGTTCGGGGCAGATTAACTGTGCAGGTGTCTGGGCCTTCATGAACATGAACTTTTTCTGTAGTCTTGTGCCCTTTTAGGCTTTTAACTAAAAAATAGGTAGCAGTTTCTTCTGTGTATCTGCAGAAAATAATGGCAAATCAATTTCTCTTTTCTGCAGACAGAGAACTCCCCTTATCAGTACAGAGGAATTTCTCATGCTTTATCAACTGTTCTTCGTGAGGAAGGTTTCCGTGGTCTGTATAAGGGTTGGCTTCCGTCTGTAATTGGAGTCGTAAGTTCTGGAATCATAACATTCAGTAATAGTATTACCCGTGGAAATTGAAATGTGTTAGGTTTAGTCAATTTATGATGAACTGATGACTGCACAAGACCATTGATCAAACCTCTATGCTCCACTTCATGCTGTGTGTATTCCTGAAAAGAATAAAATGATAAGACATTAATAGCACCTGGAGCCTATTTTATCATTTCACATGGTCATATAATTTGAGAGAATAGTATTAGGAAATTGGTTGTTACGGAGAACCAATCCTGTTTTAATCTGGTAAATATTGTGCTAAAACTTTATTGCTGCTCAATATATTGTTCATATTACCTATCATCTTTACCTTGCTTACAATATGAAAGTTACTCTATTAAAGGCTCTAGTGAAGAATGACGAACATGGCCAATTCTTGCAATACAGTCTAACCAAACAGATTATTGATGACACAATAGGTCTGTTGGCCGATTAACTTTTCCTTATGTCACTTGTGCCTCTTTTGACAGGGAAAATAATCTCTGAGCATGTAGTGAACTTACATCTACGAAGGAAAATTATTTCTGCTGATCGTATAGTTTCTTTTGACTAAGTTCAACTATTGGATTAAAAATGTCCCCCAAATATTTTTTCTTGCTTGAGTCTTTCTTTTTCTTTTATTTATTTTTTGTTTTGATAACTCTTTCTCCTGAATCTTGTTTGTGAAACTTACTCTTATTTCTTGTTTTTAGATTCCATATGTGGGCCTCAATTTTGCTGTATACGAATCTCTAAAAGATTGGTTGATTAAATCTAAACCTCTTCGGCTTGTTGAAGATAATGAGATAGGCATTGTAACGAGGCTTGCATGTGGGGCAGCAGCAGGTACTGTCGGACAAACTGTTGCATACCCCCTTGATGTCATTCGCAGAAGAATGCAGATGGTAGGATGGACCAACACTTCTTCTATTGTTGCTGGCGATGGGAGAAACAAGGCCCCCCTTGAGTATAATGGCATGATCGATGCTTTCAGGAAAACTGTTAGGCATGAAGGCTTCAGAGCACTGTACAAGGGTTTGGTCCCCAATTCTGTGAAGGTTTGTCTAATTTTATAACCTTATTCTTCTAGTTCTCTTCATATATGTTCGTATTAAACATGTTTGGCAAAGCTTACGAAGTTTGCATATACGTTTAGTTTCAAGTAAATAAGTTGTTTTTTTTTTTTTTTGTTTTTCATGTTATGGTTCAGGTTGTCCCGTCAATAGCCATTGCTTTTGTGACATATGAGCAAGTGAAGGACATCATGGGGGTTGAGTTTAGAATATCAGACTGATGAACAAAAAAACATGAGGAGGTTCTTTTCGTAGGCAAAAGGAGGAGACGATTACAAATTTAACTAAATCCTCCTCTACAGAGAGAGAAGTTGAAGTCCGGGACTCTACAGCGACAAAGTTTGGTTGTGTTTTTCTCTTTTAAGGTTTCATTTATATGCTCGTCAATAAGCACCATCGAGAAATAATGTAATAAAAGCTATTATTGCAGGTTTGCTTTTTTAAGTCATAGAAAGCATATTCTAGCTTTATTGTATGTTTATGTATTGATTTTCGACTTGTTTGATAAGGTGGTATTGTACTAGACAATCTATAGATAGAAAAGTAGGAAGTACAAATCTTTTCGGTTGTGCTCATGTCTAGTTCTATCTAATACGTTGTAATCCACTTACACGAAGGCTTTCTCATATTGTTTTGTCATCTTACATTATTTATTCATTTTCGGGAAAATTGCGGCAACGGTTTCTAACCTTTTTTGTAGGTTTTACCATAACCCTCACTTTGTGTTACCCACATTCTCAAACCTTTCAAAA
>CAIGRQ010195212.1:0-10078 GCA_903798375.1 Fraxinus sp. D2006-0159
AAAAATGTCATGCTACACTCAACAGGTACATTTATAGTAGACACCTTAAGGAATCCAAATACATAAATAATTATCCAAGATGACCACCGAGTGACATTTTATAATCCATGAGATGAGGCTGCCAACACTCAACATTGGTCTCGAGTAATTGAAAAAATGTATAAGCATGGCTCAGGATATGGACTTCATTAAGAAAAACAGAAAAACCAAGTTTTTAACTTTTGGTAAGTAATTCTTTTACCATTTTTTCAGTGCTTCTCTAAAAGGATTAAAAATATATAATGAAATGAAGTTTCCTATTTTATTTATGATGAGTTTGTGTTGGTTGAATAAATATTGATGTATCACTTATTTTTAATTACCTAAAGGCAATGGCGAGACCAAACCAAGCCAATCTAATACGGGGATCCGCTAAGACCTGTCTAAGATCTTAGAAGGCAACCTAACACGCCACCTCCAAATAATCCTCAAAATGGTCAAGGAGCTACCTCAATCGAGCAATTTCATAGGTATGCCTCCTTAGTGGTTCAAATCCATTGGCGTTGAGGAATGGATCCTGGGCTTTGAACGTTACTTTAGTCACATCGCTTACAATGATGCAAAAAATGTTCAATCTGCTGAATTTATGCTTATTAAAGATGCTAGCCATTGGCAGGAGTCTACCTCAAGGACTGGGANAGAGATTTTAAGGAGACAGAATTTCTATAACTCAGGCAGAGAATATGTCCCTGATTAATTATGAATGAAGGTTTGAGCAGCTTTCTCCGTATGCACCTTATTTGGTAGACATTGAGGCAAAAAAACACAATATGGAAAAAGCTCGAGTTTTTGCTATGGCTCAAAAAGAAGCAGAGCAAGACCCTAATGTGATAGCAGGTATTTTGTTGGTATATGATACATCTACTTAGGTTTTTTTGAATCTATAGCTACGAACTCTTTTATCTCTACATATTTTATTGATAAGTCTGGAGTAGCGTACGAGAAATCAGATAATGATATCAGATAGTATTTCCTTAGGAAAGACTCTCAGTACAAACCATATAGTAAAGGATGTTAGGCTAGAGTCTAATGGAAAAGTTACAAAGGGAAGTTTATATCTAATGGAGATGAAAGACATTGATATTATATTATGTATGGATTGGTTACAGAGAAATCATGTGACCATCCGATGTCACAAAAAGAGATAGTTATTCAATCGAGAGAAAATGAGGTTTGTTTCTTCAAAGCTAGACTTATGTTATTTCTACATCTCGTATTTTTACTGCAAGCAAAGAAGATGCTGGAAAAACAATAACATCGTAGTTATTTGGTTAACATTACAAGTACACAACGATTCGAGTTAACATTGGTTGATATACCTGTGGTGAAGGATTTTCCATACGTGTTATTTGAGGATTTACCTAGTGTTCCACCAAACAGGCAACTAGAATTTGCAATTGAGTTAAATACCGGGAGAGGGCCCAATATCCAAGACTCTTTATAGAAGGAATTGCAGGAATTGAAACTACAAGTCTTGATAAGGTTTTATTCGACCAAGCGTTTCTCCATTCTAGTACTCTTTCTAATGAAGAAATATGGATCAATGAGGACGTGCATAGATTATCGAGAGTTAAGTCATTTGATCATCAAAAACAAGTATCAACTTTCGAGAATTGAAGATTTGTTTGACCAGTTGAAGAAGCTCGAGTATTTTCCAAGATTGACTTAAGGTCGGGATATCATCAACTAAGGTTAAGTCGTGTGACATTCCATCGGGTGTAACTAATGCTCACACAGTATTCATAGATCTAATGAATAGGGGTTTTCATCAATATCTAGACCAGTTTGTTATAGTATTCATTGACAATATTATGGAGTATTCCAAGGATGAAGAACAACACAAAAAACAACTCAAAACAATGTTGGCCAAATTGAATTCAAGAAATGTGAGTTTTGGCTTGATCAAATAACTCTCGATCACGTTGTGAATTCTCAAAGAATTAAAGTCAATCTAGCTAAAGTAGAAGCCATGACAAAGTGGTTTAGACATTCCAACGCTAGCGACGTTCGTAGTTTCTTAAGACTGGTGGGCTATTATCGTAGATTCATAGAAAGTTTCTCTAAGATAACTGGACTGATGATTTAGTTGATTAGAAAGTGCATTAAATTTAAGTGGTTCAGAAAAATGCAAACAAAGCTTCCAAAAGTTGAAACAGAGACTGTCCAGCACCAGTTTTGACACCAAAAGGTTCAAAGGGATTTGTCATATATAGCGATGCATCCAAACAAGGATTAGGATGTATGTTGATGCAGCATGGTAAAGCCAATCGCATATACTTCAAGACAGTTGAAGTAGAATGAGCATAACTGCCCAACACACGATCTAAAACTTGTGGCAATAGTCTACATGCTAAAAATATGGCGTCGTTATTTGTATGGAGAAAAGTGTGAGATCTATACAGATCATACTCGAAAGGAATTTAATATAAGACAGAGGAGATGGTTTCAACTCGTAAAGGACTACGACTGCACAATACATTACCATCTAGGTAAGGCTAATGTGGCCACTAGCACTTAGTTGAAAGACAATAGTACAATTAGTAGCTTTATCGATGAAGCAAGAACAACTAGTTAAGGATTTTGAAAACATGAGAATATAGGTTGTCTCTTCGAACCAAACAACAACCAGAATAAAAACTTCGAAAGCTCAACTTATTCTAAAGGATCGAATTAAAGAAATTCAAAGTGCTAATGTTTTCCTACAAAAAGTAAAGAGAATGGATCAAGAAAACGGAAGGACTTTTATCTATCTCCTAATAATATACTAAGTATACGGAAAGATGAAGCTCTAAGAAAGGAAATTTTGGAAGAAGCTCACTCTACTCCTTACACTGGTCACCTCGGAAGTACAAAAATGTAGCGAAACCTTTGAGATATTAAGTTTTGGTCAAGAAATATGAAGAAATGAATATGAATGTTTGTAGAACGATGCATGGTATGTCAACAAGTTGAGGACGAACATTAAAGGTCATCAAGGTTGTTGAACCCATGGATATTCCTAAGTAGAAATGGGAACACATAAATATGGACTTCATTGTTGGATTCCCAAGGTCAGTAAGAGGTCATAACGCCATTTGGCTTAAGGTCAAAATATCATCAACTAAGGTTAAGTCGCTTGACATTCCATTTGGTGTAACTAATGCTCACACAGTATTCATGGATCTAATGAATAGGGGTTTTCATCAATATCTAGATCAGTTTGTTATAATAATATTCATTGACAATATTGTAGAGTATTCCAAGAATAAATAAACAGATAAATGAAAATCAAGCTCTAACTAGAAGAAATGACATATATGGAGACGATATATATGAAAATTGGCGGTTACAGCAAAAAACGCGTCGTAAATTATAACAAGATATCTTGAGAATTGCCTAAACATGTCCACTGCAAATTCTAGTCCAACACTCTTCAAATATTTGATCTGTCCAAAAAATGTGCATAGGACAAGATTACATTATATTCCACGAAGATACATTAAGCCCATGTTTGAGCCACATTATTTTTTTCATTCTCATTCTTCTACTCAGAGTGTGTTTGGTGCATATTAACATGAGAGAATGCATTTTTTTGAAGTGATGTGATGATGAATATGTGGTTGAAAATGAAGAAAAAGTTATTGATGTGATGAAAAATATTATTTTATTGAAAAATGTTTGATTAACAATGAATAGAAGAATGAGAATCAGAAAAATAATGTGGCTCAAACAGGAGATGTGAGGATGAATATGTGGTTGAAAATGAAGGAAAAGTTATTGATGTGATGGAAAATATTATTTTATTGAAGAATGTGTGGTTGAAAATGAGTAGAAGAATGAGAATAAAAAAAAATAATGTGGATCAAACAGGGGCTCATTTTCAATCACATTTTTCAATAAAATAATATTTTCCATCACATCAATAACTTTCCCTCATTTTCAACCACATATTCCCCATCACAACAACAGTAAAAATGCATTCTTACTCCCAAAATGTGCACCAAACAAGCTCTAAACAAAATTCATCAAACTTTACGAGTAAGGAGCAATTGGAACTTTTCAGGCTATAAATGAGTATCAAAAAGGTTCAGAAGTCAATCGTTCACACAGTTTTCTACAGGTTTTACAATAAATTCCACAAAACTGGATGTTCAAATCCTACTACGACAATTTTGTATGATGGTTGACTAAAAGATTAATCTAATGTAAACAAATAAACCACCTATTTGTATGATCACATACTCGGTTTAAAGCATAGCAAATTTGTGTGGAAAGGGGGCAAATATATTTGAAGTGAAAAATAGTTTATACCACAAATATGTTTTAAGCAAGCAATCCGTACTGAACCTGCAGGAGCAAATTACAACCGTTCAAAAGGAAAAGAACTCAAAAGTGACTCTTCAAGCTCCCGGAAACCCCGGTATACAACCTCTGTTTGACTTTGAGGAAGAGGCAACCTCCGCACTTCAGCCATATATCTGTTCACAGAAATTAGTCGCGGCCCACTGTTAGGGGTGACATTTGTAGTACTTGATAAAAGTTATCATAAAAGAGAGGATACAAAAGTAAAATAAGGACTTAAAAAGCTAGCTACAAATATCAATTCTTAAGACTCGACTTATTAAGCGAACTAAAGTTCAAGAAAGGCTCGGGTAATTGACAAGAAGCAAGAGGATCAGTTAAGAAATTTCAATTATGGATAGGTGAGCCAGGACTGGGCATTGCTAGCAAATTATAACAGCGCTACTCTAACCCAGGCTCAACAAACCCAAGTTGAACCATCAAGGCTATTTTTCATATTTTAGAACATGTCCCAATCTACTTTTGGAAAACATATAACTAGTTATTTTTATCTTTTATAACTTAAAAATAGTGCAAGTCACCCAATGGATCAAAATTTCTTTCAATCTAAGAGGAAGATACAAGAGTTAATATACAACTACAGGTGTCAACAGAAAGAGACTAATGAGGGCAATTGTCCAAGATTAGTCCAAAAGTCCCCAGCCCACAATCTTAAGAGTCCCAAGTACATTACTCAAAACTCCCTATGATGTTAAGCACATTCAGAGGACAGCACTCCCTCAGGTTACAAATTGAATGTCTTTGGTTGACTTGGCACAATTGCATTGATATGGAAAGTGGTGTAGTTTATGGAATTTCCAGTTTTAATTTCGACGCGCAGCATCAAGTGAGGCCATGTATTTTGACTCTGAACATGGGAAAAATTATAAAATGACATTGCCATATTAAGGGCAAGAATCGTTTATTTTGGAAGAGTGCATCTTATCCTATTTTAAAAACAGAAGTCAAATGTTTTATGCATTGATTAACAGTCTGGAAGCCAGTGATTTAAAACAGAAAATCTGACCTGTTTGCCGCACTTGTGATCTTATCATGAACACCTTGATTATTGACTGTAGTTTGTGCGAAAGGAAATGTTCCACCTAGAACAAGAGAGGCCCCGGTAGCACTTGTTCCCAATCTATGTGCAAAGACTGACATTGCCCACTCTCGAAGTAGAGCTAGCACAGACCTGATAAGACGTAACCTTAGCCTTGGAGAGGGTAAAATTGCTCCATTGGATAGCAGCTGGTCATAAGCATTAAGTACTGGTTCTATAGCACCCTTGCATCCAGCAAGAAAAGCCCTCGCAATGTCTTCATCGCCAATGGCTTCAGCCCCTGAAACAACCCTCTCCTACAAAGATTAAAGAAAAAAATAAGATGGGCGAAGTAATATTAGAAATTGCCTAATCTACCAGCAAATACTAGGTATTATATATCAACTTTACAAGTCAAAAAGTCAACTGAAAGAATAATAAATCAAGCTTCCATGAAAGTAACTTTTTACCTGCGCAGCCTTCTCCAGGTGAAGACATAATGTATCTAAAGGTAAAATAGCTCCATCCCCAGGGAAAATATTGGAACCAACCCTCTTCAATACATCACAAGCTTCAGCAACTCCACCCCTTGAAAGAGTTTGATCAATGAGTCTAGCCCAGGTCTCCCTTACAATGCTGCTATCAGCATCGCCAGAATAGCTTGCAAAATATAGCATTTCCAGACATATCTGGGAACCAAAAGGAAAAATAAATATGATGAACAGAAGTGATAATAATCGAGTCCTCTGTTCACCTTCACTAATTACAACATTCTATTTCAAGAAAGAGATGATTAAAGAAATGAAAAATGGGATAATTACAATACCTTCCAAATATCAGTGAGGGGATAAAAAGAGAAAAAGATCACCACATGTAAATCATGAGTACCAAGCCGGAAAGTTTCTAAGCAAAATTATAAGAGTAAGACCATAAAGATGATGAATCATACCAGATTCTGGCAAAATAACCTAGCATGAGGAAATATTACAATTGAAATAAAAGGAAGTGACATAATGCAGATCCTAGACCGTAAATCATGCTAATCTATTATCGACTCAGTCTCTTGTCAAAATTTTCTTTTACCTCCAAAAACTTGCACATGGTAATAAGATACATTCTAAAACTAGTCCCATCCAGCAAACAACATTTATCAGTGAACTTTTATTTATGCCACATTAATGTCTATTCCGCGAAAAAAAAAAAGGAATAAGGTCTTATCGTCATTGAATCTCAATGGAAACTCGTGGTGATTGGAAAGTCACTAGATTCTCCTCTGTATCAAATAAGAGATTATTTGCACGAAATCTTGTCAAATTTTAGAAACTTCATCACACATTTTAAATCCTCAAAACCATAATTTTTCTTTGTTGACCACTTGACTTTCCATTCCTCACTTTGGCTGTGAGGTCATGGGTGTTCCTACATTCATGTACCTTCTATGTTCATGAAAAAAATTTATATATCATGACTTTGGAGGACATGAGCTAACAAACAGCTAAATGGTTAGGGTACATATAGTTGACAATAGCTATGGTGCAAGGCAAAATCAAGTAATGTGTGAAGAGGAAGTATAGAAGAAACAACTCAAAAATGGTCAGGGCAATCGTGGCAGTTTGCAATCAGTCTAAACAGTAGATTAGGTTAAAAGGTCTAGCACGTGCACAGAAATTTCTTCTTTTCATTATGGTGGACAAAACTATCTGCAGCAGTCACCCTGTGCAAGGAAGAAATATGGAGAAAGATAACTTGTCGGGAAAAGTGTTGAGGAAGAAATCACAAGCTCAAGTTTTCCTAGATGAGAACTAATAAAAGAAACGAATAACCAGGCTAGGTACGGATAATGTTTACTACTAAAACAAATTTCACACTTCCCACACCATTGTACTTGTCAAAATGCTAATTTATATATCCTTTGAATTAAACCATATCAGTAAAAACTCATGATCTAATCATATAAGGGCCCAGATCCTTTGAGCATAGCAATGACACATGAATATATGCACATGTAACAAGATTAGCTGGCAAGCAATAGAGGGTGATAATCTAAGCACAGCATGGGCAGCCTTTCATCACACAGGAGAAAGGTGAGGAGGAATTACAAACCTCCCAGAGTTCAAATGGAACAGCATATTCATTATATAATTGAGTGATGCTCTTTAAATCCAGCGATAATTCCTTCGCCTTTTCTCGTACAGCATGAACAAGATTGGCATCAACAAAACTGCTGCTATCAGGTGATGAGCCATTTGCCATGGATTTTGATCCGCTAGGAGAAGCCTCTAGTCTCAAGGTCATAGCCTCCAATTCCTCTTTAATCTTTATCTGAAACTGAAGAACAGCAAGCTTTCCCTCAAGTAAATCCAGCAGTCCATTGTCAATTGCACCGCGGCCAGAAAAATTAGGAGTATCACTCTCTCTGGCACTCTTTGCCTGAAGGACAGCATTGCTCAGGTATTGACGCCTAACATCAACAGAATGAGAGGAGACAAACTGTGATCATTAACTAAATAAGAATTGAGCATCAAGCAACCAAGTACCAATCTATTTTTGAAAAATTACATCCAGTCTAAATAATGATTGTTTTAATGCGTTCGAGGGAAATTGGCTTCTATGTAAAAGCCCCTTTTCTGTTCATACGTTTATCAAGTGTTGTGGATGGTGAGCAAAGAATTCTCGTAGATATAACTGCATGGAGGCCTAGAAGTATGTATTTTGGTTAATATAGTGCATGGCGGCCAAAAGGCACTCAACCTCGTCATTAGTACGAAATCCTTATAAAATTGTGACAATTATGAGAAGAAGGAAGAAGAAGATGATGTTTGTGAGACTTTTCTGTAATATATTTCACTGAATAAATAATGATTGTTTTAATGTGTTAAGAGGGAAATTGGCTTCTATGTAAAAGCCCCATTTCTGTTCATACGTTTATCAAGTGTTGTGGATGGTGAGCAAAGAATTCTCGTAGATATAACTGCATGGAGGCCTAGAAGTATGTATTTTGGTTAATATAGTGCATGGCGGCCAAAAGGCACTCAACCTCGTCATTAGTACGAAATCCTTATAAAATTGTGACAATTATGAGAAGAAGGAAGAAGAAGATGATGTTTGTGAGACTTTTCTGTAATATATTTCACCTGTAATATATTTCACTGAATAAGGAAAAAATTGCAAACAAGAATAATATGAAGTTCAACACGCAAGACTCAATTCCCAACCTTCACTCAATCCTTTCATACCCCCCCCCCCCACCCCTCTTACAGTTTATTTATAGCCCTCTCTCCCCTCCCAAAGATTCCTAACAAAACGCATAACAACTGTAACAGAAAATAGGTGACTCAGCTGGCCTTGCTGTCGTTTGGTTGATTCCCACGTGCTTGGTCATATTTCTGGCACCTGGAGTATGTATATTTAATTGGAGGTCTATCAAATACCCCTCCTAATGCAGTCACCTTGTCCTTAAGGTGAAACTATCGATTGATTAACTCAAAAGGCTCCCACGTAGCTTCCATAGGAGATAACCCCTTCCACTGTATCAAGACTGGGCCTCCGGTTCCCCCCTGATTTCTGAATCCCAAGACCAACTCCGGTTCCACAAGCATTTCCCAATCATCCCTGAGTTGAAGTGGTAAAGGAGACACCGAGCACTGCCCACCATCTTTCTTAGTTGAGAAACATGGAATACAGGATGGATACGAGTCGTGTCAGGTAGTGCCAAACGATAGGCCATTTTCCCAGCCCTAGTTGTTACTTCGAAGGGCCCGTAATACCTTGTGGCTAGCTTCTCATTTGAGCGGGTAACCAATGACTTCCGCTTGTATGGTCTCATTTTCACATACACCCTGTCACCTACAGCGAACTCGACCTCCCTTCGGTGCTTGTCAGCCGCCCACTTCATCTGTTGTTGTTGTTGTGCTTTATGCAGATGCACCTTTAATTCCTCTAAAAGCTTATCCCTTTCTAGCATTTGCTGCTCCAGAGATGAGACAGCTGTAGACCCTCGCTCGAACCGTACCAAGGGGGGAGGGTCGCGCCCATATAAGATGCGAAAAGGAGTGACAACATGATAGGAGGTGTTATAAGAATATTAGCCCAATGCAAGAACTGGTACCACTGTTTGGGTTTGACAGAGGCAAAGCATCTAAGATAAGTCTCCAATCCCCTGTTCACCACTTCGGTTTGTCCGTCTGTCTGGGGATGGTATGCCGAACCGTGTTTCAATATGGTCCCCTGCAGCCTGAAGAGCTCTTTCCAAAATTGGCTCACAAACACCTTATCCTTGTCGGAAACAATAGAGTGGGGCAGCCCATGTAGCCTGATTACTTCCTTTGAGAAAATGGCATCAATGGATGGGGTGGAAAAAGGATGTTTCAGCCCTATGAAATGCGCATACTTACTTAAACGATCCACCACAACCAATATCGAATCAAACCCCTTTGACTTTGGCAGTCCCTCCACGAAATCCATCGAAACATCCTCCCAAAATTTGTTGAGAATTGGTAAAGGCTGGAGAATCCAGCCGTGGCCAAGGTGGAGTATTTGTGTAATACACCGAAATTTTATGCTCGTTTAACTTGCTCATTTAATTTTTGGTATGATAATTTAACTTTTCAAAATTTTATATGGCCAAGATTATTAGTGATTGATTCATTGTTGGTTGATTAAAAGTTTGCCAAGATTAGT
>CAIGRQ010195242.1:0-11263 GCA_903798375.1 Fraxinus sp. D2006-0159
ACATTGAAAATTGAAACAATTTGAGTGCATTTAATTATAGAGAGTGAGTTTGGCTTTTCAATGATTTTAAATGTTGACTCATTAAGATAGAGAACATCTCATGTTTAAAAAGTCTCTTGGAGATGCTCTTACAAGATATGTGGATAAAATATTTTTTAACTCACTCAAATTAAATTCAAACTTTACCAAACATGCATGAAGAATAACAAAGTTGTATCCTTAAACTAAAAGTAGAACACTTCATTAAATAGTTGTCTGAATTTTTTTTATATTTACTATATTGGGAGTCAAAATTAATCTATTAAAAGAGGGCAAAATCCCTTTCAGTTTGAAAATTCTCCCACCTACGCTAATCAAACCGAAAGTCCATCTTTGATGTCTTTGTTCCATCCACCAATTATATTTTGCCATGTGCAAAGTGATACAAAGATAAATTAAACGCTAAGCGCCAATCACAATCATTGAAAAACCATCTGTGGAGTTGAGGTTTATATGCTAATAAAAAGTTGATATGTAATGTTAAAAAATCAAGTATAAAATATGAATACAAAATTGAAGGTAACATTAGTCTCAAAGTAAAAGAAACGAAAATTGAGGTAAAATATTGTTTGTGTGGTCAGCTTCTTTGAAACTCTCGAACATTGACATGTTTTGAGAGTTTAATTCTCGAGCACCGGCTAGTGAAACAAAGTTGATTGCGCTAACGACAATCACCAACCAAATGCCTATGATTATCAACTAAATATCAAGTTAATAAATATGGAACAAGCAAGATGATGTATGGACCATTTTTCCTCTTTGTATTTCTTTTTTAGATTTTTCCATATCCCTTTTTGCATTTACAAAGACTTCATATTTATAGTATTTTGGCTGTGCGTGGTGCTCGTTGGATCATAACCACGTGGCCTCATCTCCTTTACTAAGGTTTCACATCACTGCCTGTCTACAATAAATACATTAACAACGAATCAGTCGCCCTATATATTATACTAACACACTTGACATTTTTTATTACAAACGTTATGTAAATTATTCCTAAAGATTGTCAACAAATCTTGTGAGAGATAGCTTCAGGTTCAGGAGTTTCGGATGAACTAAGGCCTCGATTGGAGGAAGCTTTGTGTTGGTCTTCTGTGTGGAAAGCTTCATCTTCTTCTCTCACTTCTTTAGGTAGCACTTCGACTTAATAGGAAGCACTTCAGATTTAAGTGCTTTGGCCATTTCGACAGTGCTTCGGCTCAATAGTTTCAACCATTCATTTGATCTCTTTACATTTTACCAGTTGACTTTTCTTTCCATGTAGATTGCTACATGACGTTTTGACTTGAGCCTTGATGGAGAGTGTAACAATAGTTCCCTTCTCTCATTTACAAAGACTTTCTATTTATAGTATTTTGGTCGACGTGGTGTCTATTGGATCAGAACAACGTTACCTCATCTCCTTTACTGAGGTTTTAAATCACTGTCCGTCCTACAATAAATATATTGACAATGGGTCAGCTGCCTTATACATTAGGCTAACACACCTAACATTACAAACGTTACATCAATCATTCCTAAATATTGTCTACAAATCTTATAAGAGACAATTTCAGTTTCATGAGTTTCGGATGAACTAAGGCCTCGGTTGGAGGAAGCTTTGTATCGGTCTTCTGTGTGAAGAGTTTCATCTTTTTCTCTGACTTCTTTAGGTAGCACTTCGACTTAATAGGAAGCGTTTCAGAATTAAGTGTTTCGGCCATTTAGGCATTATTTCGGCACAATAACTTCAGCCATTCATTTGATCTATTTATATTTGACCAGTTGACTCTTTATTGACTGTTATTTACACGTAGATTGCTACGTGGCTTTTTGACTTGAGTCTCAGTGGTGAGGCGTAACAATGTATGCAATTCTCATTTCCTTAAAACATAGAAAAATAAGGGAAGAGCAAAATTATATGATGAAATATTTTTCTAGTTGTGCTTAGTCTACAATGAGTTATTAAAAGTTGTAAGCAAGCCTATACAAGGAAATGATGCTTCTTAAAGTTCACACTTGCGTCACATTTATAGTAGCCTTGCATACATTTAAATCGTGAGCTAAACAATTTTTCTTTAACTTACGATTGTCTCAATAAACATTTCTGTCTACGAATTCATGACTAGAGTTCTCAATAATCATCATAATAATAAATTGTTAGTAAAAAATCTAAAACTTTCATATTGACCGTTCTCTTTGTGTTGCTAGAGCATTTTTTTTCTTCAATTTGTGGCCCCAGCAAGGAAAGTCACAACAATTTTGTTTTGTTTTTTTGACTTGGGGACATTTTCACGACGAAATAATCCACCCATAAACTATGTATTCTTGATCATTATTAACTTTTTATGTCATCAAACTATAGAACGATGAAAAATAATTGTTATTTCAAAAAAGAATTTTCTATTTGTACGTAAAAAATGTATATGATGAATTACGTAATATAATATGAATAGAAAAAATGATTATATTTTAAATTAATAAATGATTGAATACATCCCTTAAAAGTTTAAATCTTAATGTAAGTTTAATAATATTCTTCCAAAAAACACCAATTTTACAATGAAGACGCAGTACAAAATGAAAAATTCTACCAGTCCTCAAAAAAGCAAGCAAGTCAAGTCCAAGTCCAAAGTATCATCATTCATCCATGTGGGCCAACACAAACTGGAAAATTTCTCCTACTTTAAGGCAGGTTTGTTAGCACTGAGGAGAATATGGGTCCCATAATCCATGTTTTGAATGTTTGTCTGTACTGCTACTTTAATTCTAGCGTATAGACTGTGGAAGATTGCGTTACACTATATTGCCGATTTTGACCATTAGGTTTTTCCATTACTTCCAGTCACCCTTCCTGTTCTAGTAATTCCTGTTTTTGTTTGCAATACTCCTTTTTTTGCTGCAATTAGTGGTTTTGGTTTGCTTTTTTGCCTTCATTCTTTGGTCTCTTGTTGAGCATACTCTTTTGCTTGGTTTGCTGTGCCAGTGGGTTTTTGATGGGTCCAATTTTCCACCGAGTTTTAATGGTGAAAGAGAATTGAATGAGAATTGAGAGGGGTCTCTCTCTTTCTTCAGTGCTTTTCTCTTTTGCCCCCATTTTCTTGCTGTCTGGCATCTTGGGTATTTAGGGTTCCTTTTTCAGGATAAGACATTAGTGGGATTTTTATTTTTCATTTCTCTCTCTTTAGAATCCATGGCAATTCAATTTTATCAAGTCTCTCCATGTTGGTTTTTTATTTTAAACATGGGTTCGATTTGTTTTTCGTCTTAGACTGTTCTTTAAGTTGATCTTCAAGTTTTTGGTGGTGGGTTTTTGATTTTTGGCTGACATGAAGCGTGTTTGATTGCCAGTTTGATGATCTTAAGGTAAGAATTTATTCTGTACTGATTTTCAAAGATTAACCTTTACTTAATGGCTGAATTTCAAATGTTGATTCATTGTAAATTTGTGCATTTGGTAGCATGTAAGATTGCTCGTGGAATCTGAGGGTTGGGAGAATTAACTTTCCAGTTGAGCTTTGAAGCCGCAAATGATACCAACTTAGATAAATTTGAAATTGGCGAGTACTAAAATTTACAAGAATGGACAGAGTGATTCAGCCACCCTTGGTAACCATCTGATATTTACGCTTTCTGCTTTGTCCATTTTTTATATTTCTTGTTCAGAGTCAATTACTATAATTGGGTACCAAGGGGTTTTCTTGTTTATAATATGATATGACCTTCCAAAAATCAACTGATGAAACCATTCTTCAGAAATATCTGACTAATTTCGTCTACTTCTAATGAGCCTAGCCTAACTGTTCTAGGGTGAATTCCATCTATCGCTCCTTACCATATAGGTTATATAGACTCTTCTCAGTACCAAGAACTAGATCAGAAGGAGTCTCAACCCTTTGGTATGAAAATAGGCTATGATTCCCAGAGACTTAGAACTTGTTTCATATAAAGGCTTTGCACCTAGTTATCTTTATTTTAGTTTGCCTTACGGTCTGATTTCAAGCAAAGATCAGTCCTTCAAGCTAAAAGCTTAAGTGATCAACTAGCCGCCTTCCCGAATGAAACTTCTTTCCCCGAGCAGCAACTGAAAGATAAAAGACCTTGAAAACCTCAAATGGATCTGTGAACAACTGATAATGAGGATTTCCAAATTGGAATGGTTTTTCTTCACTATTTCCAACTATTTTTAATAAGAAAATTGCATTCTTAATATTGATTAAATTATTCATTTTCTAAAATTATAGATGAATAGATTTACATCGCTTCTTTATCTCTTATGTTGGAAGTGTGTAGTTTGATGAAATTGAAGAATGTAATACATAATCATACTAGTATGTTGCTGAAATCCTCTGTAGCACGGACACTTCAATTAGGGTAGCGTGTTCTTGTTGTGTCGGATATTGATACTTCTCGGATACTTATGTTCATTTTTTTTATAAAAAATATTTTATATTTTTAACTCAGAGTTATTATTAAATAATAAATAGGTACTCATATTTAAAAGATTTAAAAAAAAAAAATAATAATAATAACAATTATATAACTAAATTTATACTATATAAATAAATATTTTTAAAGAATTTAATTAACGTGTCGTGTCAGTACTTTTTTCAAAAATCACATGTCGACAAATCCGATACGCGTCGTGTCGCACACACGTGTGCATGTTGGTGTTTCATAGCTAAAATCAATTAATCTTATATATTGGTAATTTCGCCCATCAAAGGTGCAATTTTTTTTTTGAAATATTAGTTAAGAAAATAAACGTACGATTTCTTCGAAGGAAGGAGCAAAGACTGAAAAGATGGAGAAAATAATTGTCACTAAGGTTGTTGGGGACACGGATGAACACAAGCTCTAACGAGAGTGATGTGATGAGCGAAGCAACCTTTTACTTTTCCATGTTATTTATAATTGCACATTTTTTTGGGGAAATCCCTTATGTTCCTTTTCTGTTGGAGGATCTTCAACCAAGGATAGCAAATCCATGACTAAATTGAATTGCGAGGTTGTTTTTTCAAAATTAGTTCATTGAAATTCATGCATTGAATTGTGATTGCCATGCACGATAAGCCAACATGTTTATCAATTTTCTTTGCTGTTGAGGGCTAATTGCCATAAAGTTGAGATTTAATTTATGTAAGGGAATTATAAACCACGAGGGTTGATCTAACCTCAGTTTCCTCTAGAAACTAAATTTAGATTAGGGGAATTTCACCATAGGAATAACAACATCCTGCTAAATCATCCATGAGGGCTGATAGTGCCGAATCTTAGTTGCAACCCTGAAATTAAATTTAGATGAGCCATCTGTTCTGAGTTTTAATATTTTGAGATGTTCGTTGATTGAAGGGGGGAAAAAGAAGAGGATCTGTGTGGCTCGCCCCAAATAAGCATGACTAACGTTGTATATTGTTGACTTGAGATAAATTCATTAGCAGCTCCCAAGGTGGTAGCTGCTCTCCCAAGGTGAATCTGTTATTCCTGGTCATTCAAAAGAGCGTGAAGTCAAAACTGGATCATTGAAGTAGAGTTTATTGAAAACTTTCACCTAAGTATATTTGCCTTTAATTGGCTATGTTGCCAAATGAAGCCTAACTACCTAATGTGCAGTAAAATCATTTTAACATTTGTTAAGTCCTGGTTATCATTCCTATCTTCTAGGGCAAAAAAGCATTTTACCCTCTGTTTTTTTTCTTATGTTATTTGGTTATAGCCTCCCGCCGCCGCGCTCTCAACATAAAAGCACACTAATAACCCGGTGAATCTCTAAAATCCATCGACTCAAGCCAGTTCAGTTGCTTGGTTTTCCCATTTGCTTCTTCACTTAAATGCTCCGAACTGCGCATGTAGTGCGTGCCTTTTGGTTATTGATTTTTACATTGAATGGTACAATTGGCAGAAGATTTAGCTAATGTAACATCAAGTGACATAATTGAGCCACCAAAAGGTGCCTGGTGCTAACCTCGAGATGTGCCTAATTAACCAGCATTTCAACTCATTCCCGCGAATCAAGCCCCACATTGAGGTTTATAGATGCCTTTTCAAACATTGGACCGAAAGAAGACTATAGGAGGTATTAATTGACATCTTCTATGAAGTTACAGCCTACAGGCAGCACTCTCGTTAATCAAGTAAGGATGGTGGAATTAAGAAGCTAAACCTTATAAATGCACATCAGTGAATTTTCTCCAATGGAAAATAACAGAATGTGTCATGGAGTGGGCCTTAATCATTTGAGTAACATAGACCAACCGAAAAGATAGATCCAGATAAAAATTTTGCTTTTTTACTTTTGAAAAATCAAAGGAACCGTTGGTTGCTTTAAGAATTTAAATATATTTTTTTGGTTTTTTCATCAATGATTTCTTATAGTATTCCAGTTTCTTGTAGTTTTTACGGGATGCGAGTTAAGAAACAATGTGCTGCAGCTGTAGCTGTAGGATTGCAATGAGAAGATAGGTGAGAGTCGAAAGAACTAGAAATTGGTCTTATGGATGAAAGAATATGTTTGTCATAAGAAGTTTAAAAATAATCATTTCATTAAGCTAATAGCTTTTATTAGGAAGAAATACTAGGAGTTAATTGTCTATTTTCAACAGAACCTGAGAGTTACGGGCAACTAGGGAAAAACAACGCTTAAGATGCCTTTTCCCTTAAATTGTGTTACTTGTAGGTTTTAGATTCTAGTGAAGTCTCTTAGGCAAGTAAGCTTGGTGACATTATAACAATAAGATTTATCTATGCCAATAATGATCATATGCTCTATTCCATCCACATTAGAATGCCTACATTTGAATTGACATGGCATCAAAATTTGTTTAAGAGTTAGAAATGAATATTTGATTTAGCGTTTTATTTCTACCCTTAAGAATTGCAGCCAAGATCTTCATATTGCAGTCTAAGTGAGATTTTTCTGGAAGTGCATGGCTATTTTTGAAAGGAGGACATCCTTTGCGAACGTCCAGAAAAGGTTGAGGACGGTCATTGCTTGTGTAGTCAATTTAATTTTATCATGTTTTTCAAGCAAGTTCAGCAAAGTCTAGCCATGTAAACTCAGATCCAGAAAAAAGGGAGAAAAATATGTTCTTACTGAAGTAGTCTCACTTCGTTTAGGCATTACTTGCTATTTTAAGGTGGTTGGGATTTTTCGCTTCATAATGACAGATTCTGTAGTACTCTTTATGCAAAACTTGATGTTGCATGCACGTGTAACTCAATTGTTATCTCCATTTTTCTTGGCAATCTTTGTCCTTCAATGATAGCCGACACTAAATATATTAAGCCCCTATTTGAGTCTCATTTCTTGAGAATAGATTTTGTAGAAGGTGATTTTTTTTGGAGTGTGTGGTTAAAAAGTAGGGAAAAGTTTTGGGTTTACATGCAAAATTATTTTATTTGGAGAATGTGATTGAAAATGAGTTTGGGAAAAAATGAGTTTATTAAACAATGAGGCTCAAATAGGGGCTAAGAATAAAGGCTGATATTGTAGTTTGTTGTTCCTTCTTTGGGCTGGGGGCCACAAGGTGTTAGCCTAATGTGGTATTGTCAATTCTCTAGCATCAATATGTGTCTAGGCATTGTTTTTCCGAGATACAACACTTCAACTGTAATCTTGCTGATTTACAGGTAGACACAACAGCATGCCTTTGTCGGGTAGATGCAGGCCTCAAAACCGTTGCTGGAGCTAAAAAGTATGTGCCAGGGACAAAGCTTTGTCTTCAGCCTGACATCAAACATTCAATTCACCCCACAAGGCAGAAGCCACCACATGACAGAAGCAGGAGTCAATCCCCTCTGCTTCCCGGACTTCCTGATGATCTTGCCATTGCTTGCTTGATCCGTGTTCCGAGAAATGAGCATCGAAAGCTGCGGTTAGTCTGCAAGAGATGGTATCGTCTTTTGGCAGGTAATTTCTTTTACTCACTACGGAAGAATCTTGGAATTGCAGAGGAATGGATATATGTCATGAAGAAAGATCGAGATAGAAAAATATCATGGCATGCCTTTGACCCCATATATCAGCTTTGGCAGCCTCTCCCTCCCGTCCCCAAAGAATATTCTGAAGCCCTCGGTTTTGGGTGTGCTGTTCTTAGTGGTTGTCACCTCTATTTGTTTGGTGGCAAAGATCCAGTTAAAGGTTCAATGAGGAGAGTCATTTTTTATAGTGCACGGACCAATAAATGGCATCGAGCCCCAGATATGCTTCGGAGGAGACAGTTTTTTGGCTGTTGTGTTATAAACAACTGTTTGTATGTAGCTGGTGGGGAGAATGAGGGTGTTCACCGGTCCCTAAGGTCAGCCGAAGTTTATGATCCTAACAAGAACAGGTGGTCCTTCATTTCTGATATGAGCACTGCAATGGTGCCTTTTGTAGGGGTCGTTTATGAAGGCAAGTGGTTCTTGAAGGGGATAGGTTCTCACCGACAGGTTTTGAGCGAGGTCTACCAACCTGAAACGGATACCTGGTACCCCATCTACGATGGTATGGTTGCAGGTTGGAGGAGCCCGAGCGCTACGGTTAATGGCCATCTCTACGCGTTGGACTGCAAAGATGGCTGCAAACTTCGAGTATATGACGAAGCAACTGGTTCTTGGAGCAAACAGATTGATGGTAAAATGCATTTAGGGAACTCAAAAGCTTTAGAGGCTGCAGCACTTCTCCCTCTTAACGGGAAATTATGCATTATTCGGAACAACATGAGTATTTCACTAGTCAACGTTTCGAAATCAGACCATGGTAGCAGCTCGACCGATGAGCATCTGTGGGAAACTATCGCAGGGAAAGGGCATTTCAAGACTTTAATGACGAATTTTTTGTCAAACCTCACAGGTAGGAACCGCTTCAAAAGTCACATTGTTCACAGCCAGGTACTTCATGCTTGAAGATCGTAATTATACACGAGCCTAAGGAGACCATCAATGTTCAAGGCTGTTCTTGTAGGAGAAAAGATGTTAGCATGTGCCGGTAGGTGCTAGACAAGATTACCATGTTTGTTTTCCATCCTAGACTGTAGTGCTGCATATATTTACAAGCGTATACAGTGTTAAATTTCTCGTAAAAGGGAGAGCACATCGAACTGTTGAAGTAGCGGATTCATTGTACATCCTGCTATTGTATCAAAAGTTTGTTGTGGAATAAACCTAGGTCTTCCGTACAATATATAAGTTTCATTTTGGCTTTCTGAAAAATTGTTGATGACATGTTGAGCTTGTTCGATACGTAGGTTCCTGAAAGCCCTCTTTTATGGGTTAATCTGGGTTCTTGATACTTTATTCGGCAAAAACTTTTTCCATTTTTCGTCGAAACATTTTCAATTTGGGAATTTTGACAGATTCATTATCTTCTATTCGTACACTTGTACCATAAAACAGCAGATTATATAGTCACATTAATTTTCGTGGAAGCCCTGTTTTATGGGTAAATCTGGGTTGTTGATGCTTTATTCGGAAAAAACTTTTTCCATTTTTCGTCGAAACATTTTCAATTTGGGAATTTTGACAGATTCATTATCTTCTATTCTTACACTTGTACCACAAAACAGCAGATTAAATAGTCACGTTATTTTTCGCTCACAAATCAGACATTTTCAATTTGGGAATTTTGACAGATTCATTATCTTCTATTCTTACACTTGTACCACAAAACAGCAGATTAAGTAGTCACATTATTTTTCGCTCATACAGCAGATTAAGTAGTCACATTATTTTTCGCTCACAAATCAGAAAGTTTATATGTCACAAATTATTTTACTTTCACAATTAAAATTTTTTATAGGTTACAATTTGTTTATCGGTTACAAATTAAACAATTATACATCACAATTTATTTATCAGTCACAAATCACAAATATTATAAGTCACAACTTATCACACAGCTACAAATTTTCAATCAGAAATTTTATATGTCACAAATTATCTTACGATCACAATTCAAAAATTTTATAGGTCAATTTTTTCATAGTCAAAAATAAAAAATTTATATGCCATAATTTATTTATCGGTCACAAATCACAAATATTATAAGTCACAACTTATCAGACAATCACAAATTCTCAAATTATCAGTCACAAATTAATAGCTTTTTTAGATCACACATTATTTTTTGATCACAATTTATCTTTTTTATTGCTCATATATTGTTTATTGATCACAAATTAATCAATTCAATGGCCATAATCAATCAAATAATTTGTGACCACAACTAATACTTGTGACCACCATTTCACCACTCCCTTCAGCGCCACCATCGCCGCCAAAACCATCACTACCACCACCTCTCGACAGCAACATAATCTTAAACAAATCAATACATCGTAAAAAAAAAAAAAAAAAACCACCACATCCACATCCACTACCACCGCCACGACCACCACTACAATACTTTAATCATATAATCAATTTGAAATTCCACCTTAGTAGCTAGATTAGCATCTTATACAAACTGAATTTAGAATACAGTCTTCTCTGTAAGAAGATCCATGATTCTCACCCTCCATTTAGCAAGATCTTCATCACTGTCACTTGACTCACGACAATCATAGTAAATCCGCCTCATCCCAACTGTATTTTTGCACCATTAACAACATAACATTAATGATTGCCACCGCCACCGTCACGACCACTGCACCACTACCACAAACTACAAATACTATAAGCAAAACCCACCCTAAAAACCAACCAGCACCACCAAATGCACTTAACCAACAAAACTCACCCCAAAGTTTTCGACGCCAAATCTTGACCAAATTTTCCTCATATCGCAACCAACAAAACTCTGACACTAGATTGCAGCCAAATTTCCCCAAATGCCCCATCATTCACCGCTGCAGCGGTGGCTCTCACGTCACTTGCATAGGCAATGCGCATTGTATAGCCACCGCTGCTGCTGCGCCGCTCACACTGCACTGCAACGACGATGTCGCAATGTGCACATCGGCCTCTAAGCGGGAAATTATTGAAAATAGCTAAAATTCAACCATACCCTTTTCAAAATACCATTTGACTATTCAAAGGTAGTAAACTACCAAAAATACCATCAATATAGAATTTACATCTAAAGTCATTATAGTATAAAGAAAATAACATTTAAATCCTACAAGATTTATTTTCATAATATTTTCTCAAACCAAACTAACTATGACTAATAATAATTATAAAATGAAAAGACCTAGAACTAAAAGAGGTCCATATAAAAATAAAACAATTGAAAAAAATAAAAAAGAATTTGAATTAGAAAATAAAA
>CAIGRQ010195255.1:0-10638 GCA_903798375.1 Fraxinus sp. D2006-0159
CATTACTTTGAAAGAATGTATTCCGAAATAGTAGATTGATGGAAAATGTGTGGTTGAAAAAAAAAAGTTATTGATGTGATGGAAAATATTATTTTAATGAAAAATGTATTGTTAAAAAAAAAAAAAAAATCGGAATTACATGTAACATTATTGTATGAGAGAATATGGTTGAAAATGAGTTTTAAAAAAAAAAAATGTAGCCCAAGTTGGTGGCTATTTTTTTTTTTTTGGAAAAACATTGTTTTGAATAATGAATTTTTGGAGAATGTGTAGTTAAAAAGTAGGAAAAATTTTGATTTGCGTGTAGAATATTTTATTGTATAAATGTGTAATTGAAAATGAGTATGTAGGAAAAAGAGTTTTGAAAGAATAAAAAACAAACAAGAGCATTTGTTTTGTTTAACTTCTGATGTAAAAAAAAGGGTCTTCAATTGGCGCCCAATGTAGAGACAAAGCAAGTATCCAACTTTCTCGATTGATTCTTCCACCCATCATTCCCCATCGTCTGGTTATGTAGCAAAATTGATCTTGCAAGAATTAAACTGTTTTGCTAGAATTTGGTGCCCACCCCCTTGACAGAAGTAGTGTGGCGAGTTTTCATTGGTGTAAAAATTGTTGTGTTTTTCAAATAGGTCAATGACAAAATGCCATGTGGAATTCTGTCAAAGAATGTGTCAAAATTGAAAACCGATCTTGCAAGAATTAAGTTGTTTTGCTAGAATTTGGTGCCCACCCCCTTGATAGAAGCAGCGTTGGTATGTTTTCATTGGAGCAAAAACTATTGTTTTTTTCAAGTAGGCAAATGGCAGAATGTCATGTGGTATACTGTCAAAGAATGTGACAAAACTGATCTCGCAAGAATTAAGTTATTTTGCCAGAATTTGGTGCCCACCTCTTTGACAGAAGCAGTTTTGGTGGGTTTTCACTGATGCAAAAATTGTTGTGTTTCAAACAGGCAATTGACAATGCCATGTGGCATAATGTTAAAAAATATGTCAAAATTCTCGGACAATGTAGCGAAACTGATCTTGCAAATCTGTTGGCCTAGTACTACCTCTTGCTCCCTTTGAAAATTTCGTTCCCTGCTCAACAATTACCAAAATAAACAACATATTGCTGCACCACATCCCAATAGCCTTCAACCGTTTCAATTTTTGTGGTAAATTTTGCAAAACGTTTCAAATTTATGCTTCTGGCAAGAAAGATAAACATCCAGGACGTAATGCCGAAAGCTGATTTGAAATGAATTTAACAAGTCACGGAACTGCTATTTTTAATGAAAAATCTAATGAAAAGCAGTGTAGTTTCTGTTCCATAGTAATTATAATGCTTTATACTGTCATTTCAATGCATTTCTAGTGTCAAATTTGTACACATTTAAGACAACTAAAATTGTATTTATTTTTGGAAAGAAAGAAGTCTAAAATATTGCCACGGATCATGTTATCTCTATGAACTTGTTTCAGAAGATAACAGCAAAGCAAAATACGATGCTGTGTCAAATTCCAGATGTCAAGTTTTCTTTTTCTTTTCTATTTTATCATACTTCCTTGAGACCCTTTTATTATGATGTAAATTTTGGAAAGAATAAAATACACGAGTGTGCAGATGCACTCACCGGTCAGTTTGTTGAAGGATTATGTTTTGGCGGAACTAATCAATTTTTATTTTTGTGAGAGTGGTGGTAGTAGAGAATTTAGGATTTATATGTAATATTTTAAAAAATTAGGACTATGATTGTAATAGTTGTTTATTTTTTCTTTTCTTTTTGTTTCATTTGAATATGAGATAAAATCGTTATTTTATTGAAAAAATGATTGAAAATGACATTTTGCATAATGAAAGGTGGAAGTTAGGAGTGAAAATACCAAAAAATGAAAGGTACGAACGTTTTGCACAATAACATTGTAGGGGAAAAGTCAAATGTACATTCTTGGTACACATTTTTGTACACATCCATCTCACATGTGTGTTAGGTTCACAATGGGCCCCACATTGCAGGCCCACACACGTGAGCGGAATGTGTACAAAGATGTGTACCAAGGATGTAAATATAGCATGTTCTAATTATAATGCTTTATACTGTCATTTCAATGCATTTCTAGTGTCAAATTTGTACACATTCAAGACAACTAAAATTGTATTTATATTTGGAAAGAAAGAAGTCTAAAATATTGCCACGGATCATGTTATCTCTATGAACTTGTTTCAGAAGATAACAGCAAAGCAAAATACGATGCTGTGTCAAATTCCAGATGTTAAGTTTTCTTTTTCTTTTCTATTTTTTATTCACTGTGAATTTGTTTTTAACAGTATGAGAATGTATAAAAAGAAGCCAAACAGAAATAATTTTACAATTACAGACTGATTTTATTATAGAACTTTCAGCTGCATATCAGCGTAACCAACCCTCGCCTTGTGCCTTTCAAAAAGATCTTGAAGTGCTTCGACAAACTGCCCATGAACTTCAGCAACCTAAAATGAAAACCAGAATTAGAATAAAAACTTGTCGATCACAATCAACCGTCACTTGAGCAGTTGCAAGTAAAACACATATCCATCAGAAGAAAAAAGCAAACCATAAATAACATCCCATTTCAGTATATACTTAAGAGAAGAATATATCTATAGTATTACACCACACGGATTTCTAATTCCATAAAGAGAAGAATAACTGAATACTACAACAACTTTAATACCAAAAGGATCTTTCATAGAACTACAGAAACAGTCAACTTTAACTACTAAAAAAGAGGACAATATATCTTCATATGCTTTAAACAGAAATCTCTGTGAGAAAAAGTAAATTGCATATTGAATTGTGAGGTTCCTCTTTTTAACATTCTGCCTATACTGCATTCATCCAGATAAAGTTTGCAAACAAAGTTCTTGTAAAGATTACCTCTTCAACAGTAGGTTGTGGGTTTCTCTTTGGCACAATGGGACGACCAACCACCACGTGCATCGGACGCCTAAGCGGTAGAGGAGAACTGCAACAAAAAACATTGAAAAGAAGTTCACGATAGATTAGTTCATCTCCTATGACTACATTCATTTCTGCCTTTCTGTGAATATAGAAATTCTTTTACTAGATGGCAAGTGGCAATATTATCGAGGAAAGATATCATAAATTGCAGTAGTTAACAAAGACATAAAACAAGATTATTAAAAAAAAAAGGCCTTGCCAATGTATCACATCAACCAAACCTTGAAAACTAACACATACCACACCCTTTCCCACAAGCAGTAAAGAAACAATCAGTGTATGATCTTGAAATATTCCCACATTCCTTTCTATCTAGATAAACCGAGTAATTGCCATCATGCTAGGCTCAAGAGCACCTAGAGGCTTACACCCTGATGCACACCTCACACGAGGCCTTTGTTAAAGAGTATTGAAGCTTATGCTTTTAGTGTCTTTATGAGGAGCATTCCAGGGGACATCAGCCCGCAGCTGTGGTGTGTACTTGATTGCTTAGCCCTCTGTGGACTGCTTATTACCGGCATTAGCATTTTGCGCTGCGTTCCATAGCCTAAAACGTTTTAAGGGTTTCTTGGGCTATCTTAAGCATATAGATTTGCACGTCAACCCAATACCGAGGGATAGGCTAAGAAAAAAGAACTTGAGAATGGAGAAGAACAACAAGGTGATATAGGCTTGTGGCACCTCCTACAGCTAAAGTGCCCAAATGAGGTTGCAACTCCTTAATGGCAAACAATCACGTATAAATGATGTATGATTTCATTCGTTTTCTTTTATATTTTTCTAATCACTGAGTTTGCAGTTTCCTTCATTTTTCTTTTAAAGTCCAAGCAAACAATTTTTTAAATAACTAGTCAGTTGTTTCATTTGTTTTAGACTTTAGTTCGAGTTATGAATTAATGGACTTGTCATGTGATTTTAGTATTTGCTACTTAGTTGATCCATTTTAAGCTTTCATTAGAAAATAAGACTTTTAATCTGTTGAATGTTTAATTATGAATTTTTAGATGATTCATGGTTTCTTGTCCGAAATTTAATTTAGATGGTGCATATTGCTTTAAAAACAGTTGGAACAGCAAAGAATAATTGATCACAGTCCACAGAGTAGTTATGAGGTATAATAGTAATTTCCCAAATGAGCCAAATGACAAATTGTCACTGGAGACTACAAACAAGAAGCTGTCAACATATGAAAAACAAGGAGAATGCAAAGTTGTACAACACTTCAAAACTAACCACGAAGAGAATTAGCAAAAATCCTCAATTAAAGTAATCACATTCATACGAAATTTAATCAAACAAATAGGCATCGCCTCGCTCATGGAAAGCAGAGCATTAAGCACTGTGTGCCTGACAGTGTTTTCGAAAAGTGAGGATTGCAGGAAAGGGAAATCATGAAAGACAAGGAAGGGAAATCAAGGCTAATGACTATCCACGTATTTTTTTGGATAAATTATAAAAAGAAGAAACATAACAAGAGAGTAGATCTGTATTTTTATAAGAAAAAGAGAGGAAACAAAGTTAAATTCTCAGTACTCCCAAATCTTCCTTTCTTTTCTTTAGACATATCCGATCACATGAGTAACAGATTCTACTATTTCTCTCCTATTGCCCTTCCCTTATACTAACAGATCAACACTACAGCATATGCTACATCATCTTATCAGATAAAGATTAGTAATCTTGAGATCAAGCATGTTAATTCTCAATGTGTTTTGACGCATTCATAAAGGAAGAAAGCACTGCAGTAAAACATAAAAGCCAGTTGGAAAATTTTTTGGAGCTGAACATACCCTAGTACACCCCAGAAAAAAATTGGTGTGAACTTTATTGCTCTAGAGAATTCCAAGTACAGCTTCCCACTAGGTTTCCACCACTTGTAGACATCAGTCTGCAAAATTGTTAACAAATAAAACCTTGATAATAAACCAACCAAATGTAATTATAACAAAAACGTATAAGTTTACTTTTAGATAAATAAAATAAGCTTTGATCTTATGCACATGTTGCACAAATTTCACAAGCATCAATTAGTGTACAAGTTAAAAGATTAGGGCAAGTAGCATGAAGATTATAAATGCAAGACGGTATACCAGGATAGGACAGTCTGGTGATTTAGTCTGCTCTTGCAGAACCTTCTTGGAAAGAAATGACGAAATGGATAGATCATATCAGAGATTAATTTTCATTCCATTGATTGAAAACTAAGTTATGAAAGATTCACGTCATGGATATTACAAAGTTATAAACTAGCACTAAACCTACTGCAACTCTCCCCTTTGTTCAGGCTTGGGACCAACTTTGGCAGTTGCCAGAGAAAACCAATTATATATAATGAAGCGGTGATGAATGTAAGGTGCACTAGAGGTAATAGTACAGAAATATATTTTATATAGCCTTACATTGAAATTCTATCCTAAGTTACATTTTATATCAAATCATGGATGAGCTTACAAGGCAAACCTGATAAGTTCATTTGCGCATATTATTAATAGATAACACAATTTTTAATTGATGAGAGGAGGGAGGTAAATCTTATGTTGACTTCGGAGAAGCATTTCTAAATGCCAAGTTTTTAAGTTAAAGCAACTAAGATAGAATACATAGATATCCTTTCAGGCATAAAAGAACCAAGGATGATAATGGAGCCACAATGGAAGATTGATCCAAAAGAATGATTGTTTTTAGATTCAGTTATTAATAAGCAATGCCAACTTGAAGAGAATAATACGTATAGATGACAATAGTGCTGACAAAAACGAGAATAACATATGATTCTATGCCATATAGAGAATGATGTTAGATCATTTATGCTTTATGCAACTGAGTATTCTTCAATAATACATATAGATGTCAATAGCACTAACAAAACCGAGAATGACATGATTCTAGGCCATATAGAGAACAATGTTAGATCATTTATGCTTTACGCCATTACGGAACTCAGTTGTCGGTAAAGAATAAAAACTTGATTAGATAAACGTGGCAAAAAAGAGTTTTTTTTTAGATGGAGCTACCATGCTAAACTGATAAAATAAGAAATGAAAGATTTATGCCAACAAGTAGATGTGGCCAACTTAGGATAGATAAAGAGAATCTTAAGGTCCCTACACACCTTACGCAAACCTCAAGAAGCTCTCATTCACAAGAGAGATGAAATCCCAAAAAAACCAATTGGAAAAGGAGACAGTAGGACAAAATTAACATCGCCTTGTGTGGTAGTAAAAAAATTATTGATCAGGACCTTCATAAGATGGGTTCTAGAATTAACATAATTGGTGAAAATAAATTCATGGGAGTTGATCCTAATTCTGTTGAGAGTAAAGGCCTAGCTTCTTGTTTTGTTATTTAATTGAAAGCCACAATGATGCACTGATGATTCTCAGGTTGAAAATAGTACATTCTGGGGAGACTAAGGCAACTAGTTGTCCAACAAAAATTGTACTTCACCTTCTAAGGATCTTATTTTAAACTACAATAATATCTATATATTGTCTTCATCTTTCAGATTGCAGCAACAAAATGTTTTGCTATTTGTTATTATCAACAAGAAGGATAGTGAAGAATGAAGTGAACATTGTGTCAAACTACTAGATATTCTATTCTGTTTTGGCAAGTAAGAAATTATAAACAAATCATCATCTTATATTCCATTGAAAAAATGTAGAATGGGAGAAATAGTGATTCACAGTCCAAGAATCTCTTTGGCACAACATTCAACCACGTAATTGATGCGTTACAAATGTACCCAACACTAAGAGTCTATGATGCCACCTAAAATTCCACATTTTATGTTTGTCTTTCCTTTGTGGCTCTACCTTTCAACTCATTTCCTTGAAGTTCATCAAGAAATTCATGAGTTACAAATTGGAGAAAAATATGTGTCAAAGTCAAGTAAGCCCTTCTTCACTTTTCAATTACTTGATACATTATGAAAACATATAAATATAATCCAGGCTAGTTTATATGAAGATGCGGCAACTGGTCATAGACTAGTCCTTCTCATATCCAAATATTCAATTACCAGAACATATAGAAAAAGAATAAAAAATTCTATACCTGGCCAAAGCAGAAAACTGGAACCAGAGGTTTGCCCATCTCCATAGCAATACGTACAAACCCTCTTCTTGTTTTAAGATAGGCAATCTGAAGCAGCAACATTNATATCCAAATATTCAATTACCAGAACATATAGAAAAAGAATAAAAAATTCTATACCTGGCCAAAGCAGAAAACTGGAACCAGAGGTTTGCCCATCTCCATAGCAATACGTACAAACCCTCTTCTTGTTTTAAGATAGGCAATCTGAAGCAGCAACATTAAAATTTTCCATGCCACCAGATAATATGTAAACCAAAGGAATGACATTAAACAAATGATCTGTACAATCTTGGATCTGTGCGGCAAAAAGTTTAATTGCCCCTCCCCTCCCCAGAAAAGAGTAAACAATAATTAATAATTATATATAACTAGTTTTTCCCCCACTTCAGCTAGTGTGATCTGGTCAAATCTGTGCATCCGACAAAGTAGGTAAAACTATCCATTCCCAAAGTTAAGAACCAAGAGTACTACTGGTTCACTCAGACTTCCTGCAGGTTCTTTTCTTTAATATCTTTGCTGCAATTTCTTTTTCTAGGGATTTATGCAAAGAAGTCCAGAGAACATACTAAGGATACTGCCAGAAGTCTGATCGCAAGTGATAAGAAAATCGTGAAAGGGTGTGATATTCACTCCAGATGTTATTAAGGCAGCCAACTATAGATGCTCAAAGACTGGATATGCACAGAGATATGGTCGAAGGAGATTAATGATGACAATATCTGTACATGTTCCATGTCACAGAAAAGCTGAAAAAAAAAGCTAGTGAAATAAGGCACAAGTTCATTATATCATAGTGATGTACGAGCAGAAGAAACATGCTATGCAGAGAAGGAAAGATAGGGCTATAAAGATTAACCTCAGAACCATGCTCCATATAAAATGCCTCCTTAACTCCCCCTGGCACTACAACACAGCTATAACCTGATGCCAAAAGAGAAGTAAAATTCTTCCTCGTTGCTGTTGTTAAGCCCAACCATGACCATATATGCCTCAGGAATGGTGTGTAGAACACCTGTGCACAGTTTCATTCATTATTATGGCAAATGAGGGATTTGAATATTTTATAGAGTATCGTACGTATAAGCCAGCGATTCTTACAGCAGTACTAGCGAGAACCTTGATTTTTTGGAGAGGCATGAAACCTGTTAGGTCGGCCAGAGAAACAACTCCAATTGGCCAAACTGAATGTGGCTCATAGCCAAAAACTGCAAGTAGTAAGGTCCAAAGTTCTCAACTGAAGCTAGAGATTCATTTGTTCAACTTTATTGCTCAAAATAAGAAAGAAGCCAGGGAAACTACAGATGGACAGAGCACTCCCGACTCTCCTGATTCCTAGTTTTTATTAACATAATAAAAATTTAATACTATTAACATTAAACTAGTGTGCATAGATCAGAAGTACTATAAACAAACGAAAAAGGAATTCAAGGAGAGGATCATAAAAACATAAAGGAGTGAAAACCTTAGAACAAGAAACACAAGTAGATTCACATTCGATGACTGAAATACAAAAAGGTGGAAAATAATATCCTGATAATGCAAAAAACTAATGGATAATGAACAAGAACTGACTGTTACAAGCATGGCATGCTCAGATCTTATACATGCTTAATTCTGCTTTTAGATAAAGCCTGGGACTAGCCAAAAACTTCTAGGGACTATGAAGTTGGAAATCAGCTGCAATGCTTTCCTTTCAAGAAATCTTTTCTACTCGAAACCTGGAATATTCTTACTAATGTCCACACGAATCAATTTGACCTGATATAATCTTAGAAAAAGGGAAATTTTCCGACAACAGTACAAGTCAGGACCATTCTGCGGTCATCATCTGAGCACATTGATTATACAGCCCAGTCTCACCCTAGGGGGAACTTTACACAAATGGGATTTTAATGACTAGATGGAACTTATTTAGCAAAAGAGTTCAATTCATCAGCAATAGAAATTTATGATTGCTTCTTTCAAACTCAAACCACCATCAGAACCACAAAATCAAGCTTATACTGCCATGAGCACTATTATATCTGAAATATTATCATTTTGCAACTATCTATTATAACTAGGGTAACAGCAATGTAGCTGAGGAACATGACCTTACTTAAGTTCGATAATTGAATCTACCTTCAATTGCTGCACTTACAAAATCAACCATGTTAAAGGTACCAAGACACGTTAGATATACAAAACAAACTTACTTTATTTTACTGCATTACTCACTCTTATTTCATGTTAGATTAGAATGAATCCAGCAACAGGCAACATTATTATAAATTATAAGACAATTCTGCATGCCCCTTATCCCGAACTGATCGATAGAATAGAGCCTAGCTTGTTAGAAACCTCGTCTCAGTATTCCATTCAAGAATATATGGGAAGCATATTTCTCAGAATGCAGCAACAGTAACTAACTTAAAGCATATATTGTGAGAATTTGGCAAAAAGCACTTTTTTTTTTTATTCTCCCCTTATCAAAGTGAAAATGACATTTTTTTCCTTGTGTTGCAGGTAAGGGATATAAAAATTTCAACTCGAAAGATCCTTGGAGTTTCAGAATTATCTAATTGCTCTCTTAGATTACATTTCAACCTTTTGAAGTTTTTCACAAGAAGACATTCTGCAGGGGGGCTTGCGTGATAATGTTTTCTTAATCTGTGTTGCTACCCTACTGTTCCTAGGGTAACCAGTAAGCCCTCTTAATGTTGTTTTAAATCTTTAATTGGATATAATAAATTATTATGTACTTGCATTATAAAATATAACTTATACTTTCTCTCGACTATCACCTTTTGTTTTGGGGATTGATTGGGAAATAAGTGAGGGCTTTAGTGGCCCTACTAAACTGTCCTCAAAGTAGTCTGGAACAATCAGTGATGAACATTGAAAAGAGAAACTACATAGAAAATTTTAAAAAGAAAAAGAAAAATTTCTATGCAACTGCATAACAATATTTTTGTAGATTCTCCTGCAAATTCAAATAAAGCAAGATATTAACCAAGCAAAAGCCAGAACCAAATCCAAAGTGAAAAGATTCTATCAGTTCAATCAAGTGGGAGCTAGAGCCCTCGTTAATAGAGTTTGATCAATCTAAGCTCAAGTAAATCAACAAACTCGGTTGCCTTGCAAATTAAGAACTTTATTATATTCCCATAAGAATTGATTAACTAATAAGTAGCATTTAATAATTTAGCCTTAAAAATTAAATTAGAACTTAGGCTTGTAGAATCCTGGGATAAAATTCCAACAAGATATCAAGCTTTGGCTTTAATTGGGGCAGATAACTCATGACCATAGAGCGAGAAGGTACAGAGAGGAAAAAAAACGCACATTTGAACAAACAAAATAACTAGAATGGTAGTTTTACCGTAGGCCTCGTTAGGATCGAATGCTTTGATGTCCTCTACATACAAATTCACTGGAAAATAACCAACCACATGCTTACATATATACCTGAAAAATCACTTGCCAATATTTTAACCACACCAATGCAAACAAAAATTCGAAGAATGCTAGAATATCGAAAGCTAACCTCGCTAATTTTCGTCCCCATTTGCTCC